>SMSQ01002252.1:0-11266 GCA_019453375.1 Ctenoplectra terminalis | reverse complement strand
TTCGGTACACGAGTAGCTTTTAACCTCTTCAGGGACACTTTTTTTTTTAAATTAGAACTTTTAATAGAAGTTGATAACGATTGAATGAAAATAAATAAATAAATAAATAAATAAAATATTCAAAAATGTACTATAAAAATAATGCTTATATATTATGTACGTGACCTTTTGGTGGAAATAAATTTAAAAAATACTCAAAAATGTATGATAAAAATAATGTTTATATATTATGTATGTGACCTTTGAATGCAAATAAATTTAAAAAATACTGAAATATGTATGATAAAAATAATGTTTATATATTATGCATGTGGCCTTTGGATGCAAAAAAATAAAAAAAATACATAAAAATGTATTATATGAATAATATTTATATATTATGCATGTGGCATTTGGATGTAAATAAATTTAAAGAATACTTAAAAATGTATTATAAAAATAATGCTTATATATTATGTATGTGACCTTTAGATGCAACAAAATAAAAAAAATTCTGAAAAATGTATTATAAAAATAATGCTTATATATTATGCATGTGGCCTTTGGATGTAAAAAAAAAAAAAAAATACTCAAAAATGTACCACAGTGAACTTATAAAATTTCTATAAGAAATTACAAACTAGTCGTTTTGACTAATTTGGTAGTTTTAGTCTGAATTCTGCGATGCCAGAAAAATTCGAACGTCTACGTTTATTTTATACCGCAATTCTGAATTATATTGACCTAATTAATAAACAGATACATACTCTAAAATAGCCATAAAATTAATTTTCTATTAACAAGTGTTTCCAAAAATAAATTAATAAATATTCAACCTTTTTATTAGGTACTGGAAAAAGTGCGGTTTTCTGTCAGAAATAAATTTAAATTGAATTTCTTGTAGCATTTTGCAGAAATAATACAACAATGATGGTATCATTAGAAGCTACATATTATTTGAATTTTTCATTCGATTTAATGTTCCGTTATCTACCCAAAATTAAAACTGGTAAACGAAGTGTTAAAAATTTATGCTTCCACACATTATGAATTTAACTTTGGCATCAAATGTAGGAAAACGCATTTGTAATGTTCGTTGGGAATATTCTGTTACTGAAACGAAAATATACAAAAATGATTCGAGTCCATCCGAAACTCTTGAAAATTCAAAATAATAACATTAAAACACCAGTTAATTAATCTTTCGCAACCGAACCTCAAAATCTTTATACCAACGGAACGTATAAATTTAAAGAAAATTTAATGATTATTAACACTAGATTTACGGAACCCGTCAATTTGACGCAGTTCAGATTTCCTGCTTGAGTTTAGCCTCAAAATGAAAATTATATAGAAAAATGTACTAAATAAATCTCTGCTTGTAGAAATCTATTAATTCGAAGCAAACCGAACTAATGATATTACAAAAAATTTGTATTTCAATCTAACCATAAAATGATCCCATCAACGCCCGTAAACCTAGTGTTAAATAAATTTGTATTTCAAAAATACAAATTTGTCCCATAAATCCACACCAACTTTTTCCAGTACCTAAAAACATACATCTCCGAATAATAAAACCATCTCGAATGTTCCGCGTGTAGACCGCAAACGGTTAAAAATTCGAGGAACCATTGTAATTATATGGCGGGAAATTCAAATAACAAGAATGAAAAAGCGTTGTACTCACTTTCGGTGAAAGAATAAACAGCTTTGAAGCCTCGGGACTCGCGGGATGACATGATACCATTAAATTCCAAGGAAAGCCGCGGACCGTTGCTCATGATAGGCCGTAACGGCTTTCCACCGCAAAATGAATCTATTTTTTCCTTCTTCCTGTCTATGTACACGTACGCCACTAACGAGTCCATGCCTTCGCACCTGAAATTGCAGAAAAAGAAAAACGGAATAATTTAAATGACGTTCTCGAACCGTGCCGTTTTATTCCGGCTACGAAATTTCTGCCGAATTATTGCCCTTTTAATAAATGCGTGCAGCGTACATCGTCGCGATAGCGGTGACAACCCTCATTAACATCGTTTCGATCAACGTAATTGGGTAAATTGTGTACGAGACGAAGGGACGACACAAGGACACGTTACACAAAGTTGTTCTTATTTTCGTGGAGTGAGAGATCGGTGAACAGGTAAATTAGCGTGGTAAAATTGCGGCAAACAAACGTTGCGAGTTGCGTTTGCGTACTTCGTTACCGTCTCGTGCGAAGAATGTAATTGATGATATTTTTCTAACTTTATATTCTATTAATTTATATAGTTTTCTATTCGTTCCGATCATTATGTACGATGGATTTTGTACGCGATTTGTTTCGGTAAATAATTTTATCAGTTGCAGGAATTTATTTTGTCGGAGCGTCTTAAATTTAGTTCACGTGAGATGGAAAATAATGATTTTTGTTTTTATCGTTTAAAATATTTGTAGGGATATTGATGATTTTGATAAATCAATTTTTCGTAATTGGCTCAAAGAATAAGTTAAGAAACTGTTAAGAGCTAAGAATATGTGGGGAAGTAAATGTGTATACATCGACAGCAGTAAAGTAAGAATGGTTAAGTGTAAAAATAAAATTCTTTGATTGAGGATTTCAAGCGGAAAAATTTTATGTATTATAATATTGTGAACAGTGCATTGTTAATACTAGAACTACGAAAATGGTCAAAACGATTATAATTTCTCATTTTTATGAATTTACTGTAGCGCCTTTCGAAGGATTTTCTATGATTTTTTGTTAAAAATATAGATAAAATAATAATTTTATATTAATATATTAATAATATAGATATTATCTATCTTAATACAGATATATCTATAGATATAGATATAGATATATATCTAATATATAATATATTAATATAATAATAATAATACAGATAACTATATATTAATAATATAGATATATCTATATTAGAATAGATAATATCTACATTGTTTATATTTATCTATATTATCAATAATTATCTATATTATTATTATTATATATTAATAATGTAGATTTTATATATCCTACTATAGATATATCTATATTATTAATATATAAATATCTGTATTATTATTATTACATTAATATATTAATATAAAATTATTATTTTACCTATATTTTTAACAAAAAATCGTAGAAAATTCTTCGAATATATAGATATTAATATATTAATAATATAGATAAAATTGATCTCCCTTGATTTATATATTTTTTCATATGCCCTTCATTTTATATCGATTTTCATAATTGATTTTCAAATAAAGAAAATAAGTATGTAAGGTACAAACGAATATACTTTAACACTAGAACTACCGACAAATAAAGTACACTTATTTGTACCTAAGAAATCAAAACGATAAGTATTTAAAAAAATATACGAATCAAGGGAAGTAAGTCTTTCTTCGTATATTTTACAGAAAATTACTGAAAATCCCCAGAAATGCGCCGGTTTTAATCGATAGATTTCACGAGAAGAATTATAAACCAGTCATTTCGACCACTTCGATAGTTCTAGTGTTAATCCCTGATAATTCTAGTGTCAACGAGAACAGTATGATTCAAGTGAATGCTCTATAGACAATCGCTACGTTACTTTTAAGATCACCAAGTTTTATACATTACATTTAATTTCAGTTTAACCAATTCTGCCTACAGTATTTGTAATTTTAATTAGATTTCGGATTCTCAGGAGGGGACATTGAAAACTCGTGTATTTCGGATTCGAACAGATCTGATCAGTAATGGGTTTTAGGACTTGTGGCAACAGCTTCCCCAAAATTAGGAACATGTACAACCACGTTGAACTGCGTGCTTGTATGTTCCACGTAATACCAGCTTGCGGAAAGCATTTAGGTATTAAGAAAACTTCTACTGTTCTTTGTTTGCCTTTGTTACGGACAACTTTCTAGGAAGTCTTAAAGGAGACCAAGCAAGAGCTCCCTTGGAATATAATAATTATCATTAAAACGAAAATATGTATGAATTTTGGTAGAATTCGAGTTCTTAGTTATAGGGTGTTTGGAATTTTTGAGAATGCGTAAAAACATTGTGAAAATTTTGTGAAAAATTAGAATTCTAATTTATGTGTGGGTATGAAGTTTATACGTGCGGAAAAAGGGTAATACTACTTATGTACGGTTAGTGAAAATTTCAATGGAATGTATTAATTATAGAAATTATTATCCTAGTTTTAATAAAGATTTGTTGAAATATTTTTATATTATTAAAATACCCTGTCGTATGAGAAAGTTCAGCAAAAAGTTACTCGTGGCGAATGTGTTGAAACAAGATACGTTTGCAAAACAAAATCAGTAATTCAAGTTTCGGGAGTTTTGAGTTTCGAAAATTTTAAGTTTCGAGAGTTTTGAGTTTCGAAAATTCCAGTTTCGAGAGTTTTGAGTTTCGAATATTTTGAGTTTCGGAAGATGTGAGTTTCGAAAATTTCAAGTTTCGGGAGATTTGAGTTTCGAAAATTTCATGTTTCGGGAGTTTTGAGTTTCGTGAGTTTCGAGTTTCCAGAATTTCAAGTTTCCAAAGTTTCGAACTGCAAAAATTTCGAGTTTCGAGAGTTTCAAGTTTCGGAAATTTCGAATTTCCAGAGTTTTAAGTCTCGGAAATTTTGAATTTCTAGAGTTTTGAGTTTCGAAAATTTCATGTTTCGGGAGTTTTGAGTTTCGAAAATTTCATGTTTCGGGAGTTTTGAGTTTCCAAAGTTTCGAATTGCAAAAATTTCGAGTTTCGAGAGTTTCAAGTTTCGGAAATTTCGAAATTCTACAGTTACGAGTTTCGGTAATTTCGAATTTCCAGAGTTTTAAGTCTGGGAAATTTTGAATTTCTAGAGTTTTGAGTTTCGAAAATTTCAAGTTTCGAGAGTTTCGAGTTTCCACAGTTCCGAATTGCAAAAATTTCGAGTTTCAAGAGTTTTGAGTTTCGAGAGTTTCGAGTTTCTACAGTTCCGAGTTTCAAGAGTTTTGAGTTTCAAAAATTTCAAGTTTCGAGAGTTTTGAATTTCGAGAGTTTCGAATTTCCAGAGTTTCAAGTTTCCAGAGTTTCGAGTTTCCAGAGTTTCGAGTTTCGATAATTTCGAATTTCCAGAGTTTCCAGTTTCGAAACCTTATAAAATTTCGGATTCGTGTTTTAAGAATTTAAAAATCAGATTCGACAATACCCTTAATTTATTCCTATTTATATCGTACTCTTTAAGTTCGTAGCAAAGTCGATTTAATTACGTCAATTCGGAGATAGTTGAAATTCTGTGAAGAGTACGGACCTATCGGGGTTTAATTGCTAAAGTTGGACATTTTTTATGCTTGAGATAAGGCCAATGCATGCTGAGAAAGTTCGGATTTCCAAGAGAAATACTCACACCTTTCACGTCGAAACAAGCGTAAACCGGTGTAATATTTTAAAGTACTCCGCTGGAGCACCGTATACAAATTGCTTTTCGATACGTTACCGAAACAGGCCGGTGGTGTTGTTCGATCGATCTTTTTCATATGCATTGGCAATGCGGAGTTTCGCTCGACGCTTTCCTCGCATTCGCATAAATGCAGGGGTCTATCGTAAAATGTGGACATCGCTTTAGGGGTTGACTCTCAACGCAAACCCGATAAAAGGTTTACAAGTAGATGGATATTCTAGTTTGGTTTACCAATGTATTATTGTTGTTTCTGTCATTTAGAATACTGTTAATTAATTAATATTGGGATGATATCGGTTCAGAAATCCTCAAACATTATAAATACTTTGTTCCGAAATTATTGTTCTTTATTTAGGATATGGATCGACAATCTGGAATTCGTACTTCGATACTTGTGTTGTTTTATTTAAGAATAAAAAAATTATATTCTTATGTAAAATATTAACGCTAAAACTATCGAAACGATCAAATGATTGGTTCGTAATTTTTCATAGAAATTTTATAAATATTTAATGGTGTAGTTGTTTTGTACCTTTCAAGATTTTCTGTTAAAATTAAAAGATTTCTAACGTGATTAATATTAATATATATTAATATATGTTGGTTATATATTGATATTAATATATACTTAACATGAATATTATAATAATTATTATATTGTAGGTTTATTTATATATTTTTGTTTATTACGTGTACTCTGTATATTTCTGTGCTGTCAAATTTTGAATTGGTTTTAGAAACAAATCTTATTTTAGCAGAAATCTTTAATTTTACATTTTAATTTATCNTTTTTTAAAATATAAATACTATAGCCCGAATTTTGTCTGCTTATTGGAGAAAAAGTTACGATCGATTACAGTTTTTCACTATGATTTGAAAATGTTTAAGCTAATAATTACCGTAGATGAATCGTAGTGTCACTAGAGAATATATTAATTAAATTTAATAGTGCAGTGATAACTAACGAAATTAGTTTTTCAAAATATAAATACTATAGCCTGAATTTTGTCAGAAACAAATCTTATTTCAGCAGAGATCTTTAATTTTACATTTTAATTTATCTATTAATAATCAATGTATATTAATATTAATATATAATAATTAAATATTAATGATATATAATATATTAATATTGATATTAAATTAATTAAAAATATATGAATATTAATATTAAACTAATATTGTGTTTCTAAATAAAATTAATATGGAATTCCATTAAAAATTAAATTAAATTAATATTAAATTAATCAAAAATATATTAATATTAATTTAATATTAATTTTATCCATATTTATTTTATTTAGGAACATATTATCAAACTTAACCCTATATAGCCCGAATTTTATCTGCTTATCGGAGAAAAAATTGCGTTTGATTACAGTTTTTCACTTTGATTTGAAAATGTTTTAACTAATAATTACCGTAGATGAATCGTGGCGTCACTGCAGTAATACAGTAATCAAATTTAATAGTGCACTGATAGCTAAACAAAATTACTTTTTCAAAATATAGATACATCAGTTTATAACATTTAAGTCACACGGTCCCACAGAGGGTTAACCCTTTGCCCTATAACCACGAGTGTCCCTCGTGGCTCAGATTCCGGATAAAATACCATAAAAACACACAATATTTATGACAAAGTTCAATTTTAGCTTTAACTGCAATTTAAATTTACAATATTGAAAATTAGCGAATACAAAATACGTGTAATATTTCAATACTTCGCGTTTGACAGAGTGCCAAAGACGCGAATAACTATTGCTAATATGTATGAAGATTGAAGAAATCGTAAACCAAGGGGTTAATATGAAAATATAGAAGATATAAGAGAGTGCATTATTAACGGTTTTAAAAAAATACTCCTATTATGAGAACCTGTTTATATTTAATATTAAATGTAAAATTATCAACTAGAATTAAAAAGTTATTTATTTGTGCACGAAGGGGTTTAACAAGTTTACGAGTTCAAAGGGTTAATCACGAATTGATAATAAAAAGTCAACTTTCTAAATTCTTATCATTTTTTCATTATCGAACACAAAATGATCCTCATCGGTCTACCCTATTTATGAGATACCTTAACCGAAGTTATAACAATCAAGCGGTGCGTCGAGTAAAATCGGGTCGCGAAACTCGAATGACTGCTTAACATTTAGTGTATCGCTGAACAATCGGCGGGTTCGTTAAAGTGAAATAGTCAAATGCGTAACGAAAACGGGCAGGCAGGCAGGATTTGAGTCGTACTCCGAGGACCCACTAAATTTTCGTGCGCCGCCCAGATCACTGAACCGACTATAATAAGTACGAATGTTGTGCAATGCAGACTCCCGGGCAAAAACGACGATACAGAAGATCTATAACTTCTATTGGAGAGAACCGAGGGATTTATCATGCCGTTAAAAGGAGTATATCGCGTGGTTTGAAATATCTTCGAGTTTTTTTTTTCTTCTTCCCTTCTGACGACACAATTTGTATGCGCGAAATGAACATCAGGGGTGCATTAATAACGAACGAACGTTAAACCGAAGACAGCGAATCGAGATATTAATTTCGACAGAAAGTTTCCTTCCTTTTTTGTTTCAACCTGGCGTTTTTATATCGCGATGCATGAGCAGATATTCCAGTAATCTCACGAATGCAAAATTAATTCCGAAACTCGTTTCCTTACATTTACGAATAATTTAGGAATAAATTATAAGTAATAAAGCGATGGGCGAAGCGTGCTGATTTCTTAGGTTTACGAAAAATGTGGGATTGATAGATGAATGATGCGAAAGATGAGGGTTGAATATGTAATTTTAAGTGTTGAGAAGAATAAGTAATATAATATTTAATAATATTTTTATTTTGCAGATTTGCTCGTTGCATAATTAATGATATGGTATTAATTGTTGAGAAAAATAAATAATAGAATATTTAATAATATTTCAATTTTGCAGATTTGCATATTACATATTAAATATTATGATATTAATTGTAAAAAAAAGTAAATTACACAATATTTAATAATATTTTAATTTTGCAGATTTGCACATTGCATATTTAATAATATAATAGTAATTGTTGAGAAAAATAAATAAGACAATATTTAATAATATTTTATTTTTGCAGATTTGCACATTTAATAATATAATATTAATTGTTAAGAAAAATATACAATACAATATTCAATAATATTTTAATTTTGCAGATTTGCAGATTGCATATTTAATAACATGATATTAATTGTAAAGAAAAATAAATAATCCAATATTTAATATTTTAATTCTGCAGATTTGCAGATTGCATATTTAATAACATGATATTAATTGTAAAGAAAAATAAACAACCCAATATTTAATATTTTAATTCTGCAGATTTGCACATTTCAAATTTAATAATATGATATTAATTCTTAAAAAAAATAAATATTACAACATTTAATATTTTAATTTTGCAGATTTGCACATTTCAAATTTAATAATATGATATTAATTGCTAAAAAAATAAATAAATATTACAATATTTAATAATATTTTAATTTTTCACATGAAATTTGTTTTTAAATTTTCCCATATAAACACCACATAAAAAAAATAGAAAAAAAAAGAAAAGAAACTGACTTTTCGGTCAACCTAATAATTTCACCGCTTGATGACCTCTCCCTTTTCCTCTCTTCTTCATTTTTTCGTCAGTAACATGTTTCTCCGGTAATATCGTCAATTTCTCTTGATTCGTATCAGATATACTGGTACCAGGGAACAATGACGCGCTCGCGATTGCATGGAACTCTGGTTCGTCTGTCCTCCTTGAGGAAACGCGACGTGAAAATTCGTGATAATAACGCGCGAATGAATTCCGAGGTAAAAGGTCACGTGCTGAAGATCGTCGAGCTCATCTTTCTTAACGAACAAACGGTATCGCGAAGCTTGTCTGGTGATAAGCATCTGTAGTAAATTGCAACGAACCTGCGACGATCCAATTTATTTGTACTTCGAAGCAACGCGTTAACACATCCATGCAAGTCTCTGGCGATTCGAAAATTCAACAAAAATTTCAAACCTTCCAGAAATGTAATTCAATCGACATAAACTACGAAACCATTTTTTTTTTGTCGATAATAAAACGATCCTGGGGGTGAAAACATCCCCTGAAAACAATACTGAGTTTTCGTACCATCGCAAATATTTACGAAATCGTAAAAAATACAGCAAAAAGTTAATTAAATTCAAAGCTGTGTGTTTTTTTATACTCTACATTCTACATTGTGGTTGTAAAGAATTTTGGAAATATTTTTAAACCGAGAAAAGATGCTTTCTGGTGTCCTACATTCTGATGTTCAAGTAAAGTACAATAAAGTACAGCTATTTGTATTAAAAAAATTACAATAAATATTTGAAGAAATATGTAATGCAAGAAAGACAGACCTTTAACCGTATATTTTGTGGAAAATCATGTAGAATACTGAAAATTGCACGAAATTTATAAAATTTTTATGCGAAATTAGGAACCGATCATTTGACTTCTATGGTAATTTTAGTGTTAACACTAAAAACCTATCTGTACTCAAAGAAATAAAAATGATAGGTATTCTAAAAAGTACATAGCATAAGGAGAATAAATCTTTAGCTATATTTTTCGCAGAAAATCACGAAAAATTCTTCAAACTGCATCGTTGCGAATTTATATAATTTTTATGAGAAATTACAAGCCGGTCTTTTTGATCTCTTTGGTAATTTTAGTGTTAAAATAGTTTCAAATTAAAAATAATAAGCTCTTCGACTATTCTCTACCGACACGATAAAGGACACCAAAAAGCATACAACTTTAATTTAACTTTATTTTCCATATTTTATACGGTTTTCTAAATATTCACGATAATATAACTCATAATTACTTTAGGGGATGTTTTCACTCCAAGGACTGTTTCCTTACAGAAACAAAAAAAATGTTTCGTAATTAGCATCACTTGAATTACATTTCTCCAAGGTTCCACATTTTTCCAAATTTTTAATACCATATCTGTTCCAAAAAAAATCAAAATGAAGGATATATGAAAAAATACACAATGCAATAGAAACATTTTTTATTTTTACAGAAAATCCCCGAAAATGTGCCACAGTAAAAAGAATGTCTAAAAAATGATCGGTAACTTTGACTATTTTAACGATTCTGATATTAAACTCCCAAACATCCCTTGTTAGGAAACGCACGGTTACGCAGGAAGCAGGAAGAATTCGAGGAACGAAATTCTCTTTGTTCCTTCAAGAACATATAACCGACGTCTCCTACACTTCTTTTTCTTTTTCCCTTTTCTGTCTTGTCGAATCGTTTCTCGTTCGCTTTCGTACTTATCTACGGTTCCCCGGGACGCAGGCGAACGCGCGTCAGCGACGTGTGGCGTAAAACATATTCAATGAGAAAACTTTTCATTTCGTCCGACAAAGGAAGTCTCACCTGTGGGACGACCTTGTATTTCCATACGCTGCTGATTTCACGTCCCGTTAGAAACACAGAAATCAAGATGCATTTTTCCCGGTACGCTGGCCACGTGCACGCGGGAAAGAACACGTAGACCGTCCCTACACGCGTCTATTGTCCAATCTTATATTCAACACCCGCGACACTACCACATAACTCGAGGCAATAACTCACCGGCGACCTGACATTCTTCAATCGTAACTTTCGTTTTCGTCTTGGTTCCCTTCGGCGGTGAAATTCCTCTGTTCCCTGGCCTCATCGTTTTCCCCTTGCTCAAGCTTGCTCACCCCTTTCCCTCGTTACCCTTTTTCTTTCACCCTTTCTCGCGTCTCGCTCCTTCTCTGCCTCCTTTTCGTCGAACCTTTTCCCGCCGCGAGAAATATTGCGCTCTTGAAGCTGAATGTTCT
>SMSQ01002250.1:0-37803 GCA_019453375.1 Ctenoplectra terminalis | reverse complement strand
CCGCAAAAAAAAAAAAAAAAAAAAAAAAATACGTACCGAATATTTTCACGAAAACTACATTATATGTAAATTTCATCAAAATCGGCTATTTATACTTGGGAATATGTTCTCTTGTTAGAACAGATCTTTATAAAGTGGCTAAAACGTACAATTCGGGCAAAGTGTTTTGACTTAATTTGGCAATACATAATCGGACCGTATTAAAGGTTATTTTATAAACAACCATATAGCGGAAATAGGAGTACAAAAATTTACATGTAGTCAAAACCTGACAATCTAATTGATAAAATAAATCATAACAGAAATAGGAATAGTCAGAATGTAGAGTTCAAGAATATCATATATAGTTTAATAAATTTCAGTGAAATTTTCATTAATAATGTTTAAAATATATGTATAATATATAACACAAGCATTTGATACAAGATGGCGTTCAATGAAGCACATTTAAAATTAATTAGCATAATGAATAACACCCCAACAATGTAATCTAAACGATCAACAGGTTCTCTTCAACTTTATTGCAGCCAAAGTACTTGCTGACGAGTTTGGCGAGTAACGATCTTGCTATTGGGCTTCTGGTTACACCATTCGGTTTTCTACCGGCTGTCTATGGATGTTGGCCTTACGGTGAAGTCGTCTGTCAAATACAGGTAATGCTATTACATATTAATATTTTATGCTGTTTGCACAGTTTAAGATATAGCTTTACACCTATAAACTTTGGGAATACCGTTTTTTAATCGGAAGTAAATTTTTAAATTTTGAAGTGCTTATTTAATCTATGAAGATAAACAATATTTGTATGTACGTAGTTAAAATTTGTTAGTCATGAATCAATTATAAAAACGAAAATCGACTTGAGAAATTCAGTATTGTGGCGACCCTCCTACACTCCGCCACCAGAGGGACCTACAACACCGACTTTCCCGCAAATCCTCGAAAACAGTACGATTAGTACTTATACCGATCCCTCTCCTAATTTCAACATCTCCGCGTCTAAGGCACGGGTCTGCTAGGATGCCTTACCGTCGAGTTCACTAGCAGGCCCCGGACGAAACGACCTTCCTATCATTTTCTCTCCTTCTTTCACCCGTCGCAGATTGGTGACCCCAGCGTGATTTATAGTTGCACTTCATCTTGCATGTGCGAGACCTTCAACCAACCCGGTATCGAGGTATTTATTCCGAGTGTTGGTTTTCCTAACACCATTTTGTACTTGCCCTCCATCGTCCTGAGTGTTCCAACGTCGCGAGCGAGGTGAGTTCGGCGCTTCATCGTTGTAGGTCCCTCTGGTGGCAGAGTGTAGAAGGGCCGCCACAAGTACATTTTACGTTATTAACGCGTAATTAAATATTTATTTTGTAAGTATATTTGAAACTTTCTAGTGTAAGCATATTTTGATCTTTCTAATTTTATATTTCTCAGATTCTACAATATGCTTTAAGATATGTATATGTATAAAATAATTTCATTGCACTATTTTCGATAACGCCCTTCACACTTTACCCTTCGGTGAGTCGTATTTTAAATTTTGAGGGTAAATAAACTATAAGAAATGTTCTTCTTTTTGGTATATTTAATTATCTGCTTTGAAGATAAGTACAATGAGAACAAGTTATTAGGTATAAATTACTTTTTGAAATTAAGGACGATTTAAGTGTAGTATCAATACACTTTAAATGATGATTAATTTTATAACTGATAGATAAACACTTTTTTTTTTTTTTTTTTTTATATATATATATTTGTTGCGTAGTTTATATTTATCTACAGTTTTTATTCCTCTGTGAATGATGCGTACTGTAAAAGCATGAAAAATAGATGTGTCCAAACTAAAATAAATAAAATAGCATAAATCTAATGAAAGAAGCAAAAATAAACTAAAGACCATCAGAATTGTTTTTCTCTCTACGTAAATTTCACAGATTATGCAGGTTCAGATGTCTTGAATCAACTTCAAAATTTGTAGAATTAATATTTTTTAGCTCGAAAACTGGATCAAATTATACAAATAAAAAAAATTGTATCATTTGATAATCGGTGTCTTTTTTTTATTTTTGATGTCTGTAATAATTGACGATATTCGCTCGGCGCTGGCATTAGAGTGAAGAAAACAGGAATTATTTCAGCAAGTAATTCTAAATTTGGAAAAATCTTTTCCCCATAAAAATGTGTTAATTCTATTATGTATTTCCATATATCACCTCATTTCAAAAAGCTAATTCTTTTTTCTACTCTTCATTAAAACTGGAAAGTAGAATTCACTATTCAAAAGCTAATTTTGTAGAATCAACATGTTTCACCTGGTTCGCGACAAAAGTCAAGTATTTAATTCTTAATTCATCTTCTTCGTATAATACAATTTTCGGATCTAGAAAAGTTAGTTGTTTGGAAAACTATATCTTTAAAAGACAAATGTTTTAGCATTTCTCGAACTGCAGTAATATAAAAATTCAAACGTATCAAAATGTTTCCAAAAAATTCTTACACTCCAGTCACATAATACATATTTTCTATATTTTCTATATCTTCACCTACATCTAAATTAGTTATATTTTTAATGTTTCAAATTTTACAAAATCTTATGCAATTTGTTACATTAATTACCGATTGCTTTTAAATAATGTATGTATTAAAATACGACACGTTGAATATAAGCCACAAAAATTATTGATATTACTAAGATATTACTAAGTGGTGTTGATTTTTTTTAGTAGCAATGAATAAGTTTATTCAAAAAAATATCCAACGCTCATTCCTCGATATACAGGCAAAAGCCCTTCTTTTAATCCTACCTTTGCTTTTACACAGTCATCCGCACGCTCACATTCAATCATGGATTCATACACGCATTTAAACACTCTACTTTTAGTTCTATCAGGCACGCATTCTCACTCGGATAATAATTGTCACACAAAACGTCTAAGGAATATTTAAAAAACAGCATACATCCTTTAATGGAATTATCATTTAAACATTCTAAAATAATTTCGGCACAGTTTGCTTTCTTCTACCCGTGTTAATATAAAATGACTTTTCAAAACTTCCTAATTATCGAGAAATAGGATTACACGTTTGTGTAAACAAAGCCATTTCGCTTTGTATAATTTAAATATTTTAGTTTTATGTGAAAACTCTGTAATCAATTTCTGTAATCAAATTTTCGCACAAGCTTTGCTAGCATTAAGCGCGAATGAATGGCAAATATAATTTAATGTCATTCATTCCGGTATTTCTGTTTTAAGCTGAGACGTGAAAGAGTTATTGCATCCAATCATACCTGATACTTATCGCACGTCGTTCTAACAATATTCTCAAACGGAATTTGTTTTCGTTCTAAGAAATTTTTAAATACTTCGAAAACTTTATTCGCGGAACAATCAGTTGCATCTGAAGGTAATCATTCTAATAATTGTATGGTAAATTGTTTATTTAAGGGTGATAAATACCATATAATACATATAATACCAATAAACACAAAACTTTAGTATCAGTTATGTAAATTAAATCTGCATGTTTACAAATATTGAATATTTGTTTCGATTTCATGTTTTGCAATTACATTTTTCACAATATTTATACACTTATTTTGATCAAGTGAAAGATCTTGCATAATTTTGAGATCTATACAAATATCTTTAATTAACGGAATTAAATGACCTGCCGTATAAGAACCTACGTTGTGTTCTGCAAAAAGCAGCTAATTTAATTTCCGCGCGTTTAACCTTATCTTTGCGTGCTAAATTACTGCCAACATTGCTAATGGCTTTCTAATTTGGAGAATTTATATTTTGAATATATTTCACCGTCTCTGAGTGTTTTAAACAAATCGGTTTGACAGCATTTAATAGTCTTATTATATATAGTACAAACTGATTTATTTTCTACAGAATACAGAGTTAGCCATCTTTTAAAAATATCTTCATCTAGTAAAGAATTTTTAAAATGTCGAAGGCTTTAGATATGCTACTCGGTGTTCACACGATATTGGCAACAATATATGTTATTTATTTATTTTATATTTTATAATATCAACATGTTTCGCTCGTTTCGCGATAAAAGTTAAGTAGTTAATTGTTAATTTATCTTCTTTAATATGTATTAATAATAATTTACCAAAAACTTTTCTAATCTTTTTTGTCGGACCTTTGTTGTTGGCCCTTGAGCTTGACATTTACGGCCGTGCATGCGCTAAAAACCGGCCTCGCTCACAACACTGCTACAGAATCTAACAATAAGTTAAACAATGCTGTTCTGTAAAGTTCCTAGAACAGTGTTGTCTGGTAATAGAGTCCTTCGCGTTCTTTTTTCCTTTTTCAACCTTTCTTTTGATGTAGGATGATACGTTGTAAAAAAAACCATGTGACGTTAATGAGTAGTCGCACAAGCCTCTTCATTGTTCTGTAACAAAATTTAAACATTATGCACGGATTATTCTATGCTAACTTGCTTATTTTCATACCTTAACATCACCAGCGATTCTTATGACATTAAAATATGTTATACTTTATATAAAATAACATGAAGTTCAAGTTATTACCCATCTAATTTCGAAGACGATTTTTGAGAAATTATGTATGAAGGAACAAAAAAAGCGTGCGTGAGTGTCTAGACAGGGGTGGGACGGTGTGAGGAGGAAAGCGACGACGACGAACGATCGAGGAAAGTGCAAAGAAAAGGGAGAAAGTCAGTCTGGGATGCGATCGCTAAGCGTAAAGATTAAAAAGCGAGACCACGTCATTCTGTGTCATTTTGCTTTTGTATTAAATCTATTCTATTTATTAAACCTTATTTTTCGGCAAAGCACGCATTCCGAGTCATTTCGGTGACCCATCTTACTTTCAATCCTACATGTATAATGTTTAAAAATATTTGAAAGAACGTGAGAAATCATAGCTTGAATTATATTGGATCAGTGCAAAAGTTCGTACCCGATTTCGCATTAAAATACAGGCGATTTAGCATGTAAAATTTTTTTTTATTGATCGATTATGTAATCTCCTTGTTCCTATTTTGCAAAAAGTTATACACAACGTCATCGTCGATCAAGGAAGATCGGCCCGAGCGTGATTCATCGTTAAATTAAAAATCACCACGTTCGAATTTTGCAAACCACTTTTTCACCGTACGAAGAGCTGGTGCACGGTCTTGATGAACATCCTGAATGTTTTTCATAGCAGTTCCCACTGTTACACCTTTGTAGAATTCATAGAGCATGACGTGACGCAAACGAACCTTTTCTTCGCACATTTTTAAAATTTCTTTTCATAATATAAATACTATAAAAAAAAGACTGCTGTTAGAACAACAATTGAATATTGCACTTTTTATCTGCTATGCAGTTTGCGCAAGCAACACCAGATGTGATTTGCAAATGTAAGAGTCGCCACTACCTGCGACGGGACGGCGCCAGTAGATGGGCCTCTCAAGTGGTGGTGTGAATGTATTTATGGTTGCGAGTGAGACTGATCCGGGTATGTTTGGAAAAGTGTGACCGTGGACGAATCTTGGATGGTCGAAAGAATGTTAGCGTATGTTTGAAACTGAGAAACTGGGCCGTGGGAATGAAGTCTACGTGACTGCGTGATTGGAAGGGATGGATGCGAAGGTTTTGAGTGCGAGTGAAAAAGGGATGTATGTGGAAAAAAGATAGAGCGATTGAGGGATGTGGATTTAAGCGAGTGAATGGTCGGGGCGCGAGAGATTGCGTGGCAAGAGGGCAGTAAGGAAAGAGAGCAGCGAGGAGAGACATAGAGTGATTAAGAGTATTGTGTTAGTATTGTTAAACTTCAGTTCAGTTATTATTATATTATTATTGTTATTGAATAAAACCAAATAATTCCTACGCGCCACAGAGCTCGATTATTCTGACAAAGACTTTAGAAAGTGTTAGTGACTTCCGTGTCTTCCGTTCTTCCGTTTTCTTCCGTATCTTCCGTATCTTTCGTTTTCCGTTTTTCTTCCGTATTTCCTTCTCTCTTTTTTCCTCCCTTACACAAATAATTAATTTAATGATATCTATTGAAATCAGTATTTACACTGATCCAATAATATTGTAGTGTCGTAGTTTTAAGAACTCGTAGTTTTAAGAACTCGTAGTTTTAAGAACTCATAGTTTATGGAAGGCAATAAAGGCGCAACGGGACAAAGACCGGACTCAACGGACGGACGATGGGTCGAGGCGGAGGGAGAGTTGGACTGAAGGAAAAGCAGGGTTGAACGGGGAGAGTTGGAGAAAGCGTAGGACAGTGTTGAACCGAGAGTAGAACAGAGTGCTGAGAGAACGTCAAATGAGAGTGTTGCGTAATTAAGGAATTATTGTAATATTAATAGTCTATTATCGCGCGTCACAATCACTTACCAATACTCAATTCTTAATAATTAAATATTTATAAACTATATTTAAGTAAAAAACTCTATAATATTGTTAACTCACAATTAATTATGGAAGCTACAGGAGTTTTGAAAACAATTGTGAAAGGCGTAATACGTGAAAAAAAAGAATGGGGTGAATATCCGAAAGTCCTAAACCATTCCAAAAGGAAAGAGATGGATCCAATAAAATTATGTTTCTTTATACATGAAAGTGCATACCATGTAGAAAATGCAATATGTAAAGAAACTCTTAAATTTTATGTTGTAAAAAAAAGTATGTTCTTCTCCGTGGCAATTATTACAATCTTTAAAAGCAGATAAGTATTGTAGATTGTGGTAAACGTCTGCAATAAACATTTAATGTTTGTTACATCTTTGATCCGTTACCGATTGTTAACGAAAAATTTTAATTCGCTTATTGTTCCTAATTCAAACTCTTGGTAGGGCAGACACCACGAAGTTTGTTGAAAAAGACGTAATTTTATATTTCGTATGTAGGCGTGTGATCTACGGTAGGAGAGAAGATAGGTTCAATTCCGTTTTGTTTCTTTAGAGTAAGTTCTTTTTTGTTCTTTACTTTTTAGACTATTAGGTCAGAGCAATAATAGCCTGCATTCGGGAGTCGACTGTCGTCAAGCGCGGACGTGTTTTGTAAACATTTCTGACATCGAGTGGTCTGTCATTTTCCCTGTTAGGTTATAATTTTCTTAGTGTTTTCATAGTGCTTTTTAACCCCTTGCACTACGCCGAAATTCTGAAAAAGCCGTGCCAAACTTGGCCGGCGGAATGGTCGCGGAAGACTCGTATTTACTTCACGCGATGGATCTCTTTGGAAATTCAAATTGAATTTGGATCAAAAACTTTTAAAAAATACTTTAGAGCCTGACTCGTGATATTCATGTTTGGCATGGAAGCGTAACAACGAGTCTGATTCGTGATATTCAAGTTTGGCACAAAATTTTCATAACGAGTCAGACTCGTGAAAGTAGTGCAAGGGGTTAATAGTGGAATTCAGAGCAGAAAATTCATGAATAGTTGTTGCTCCCGCAACGATGACACCGGAATGACCTCTGACTACAGGAGTCATTCCTCTCAATCAGCATCTCAACGTTCCAGAACTGATAATTCCAATAAAGCTAGTTACGCGTCAGTCACTCAATGTAATATGTTTCCAAAAAAGAAACAAGCGATCATCTTGGAAGCCAAAAACGGAATTGAACTCAAAGATTATATCAAAGCTATTGGAAATCTAACAAGTTCGGCAAATATTCGGTTCGCCTCTAGAATCTCAAACAATAGAATTTGCATCTTTCTAGCCACTAAGGACATAGCTGACGAATTAACCAATCAATATACAAAGATCACTATAGCAAATCAACAAATAGAAGTTAGACCCCTATTAGTTAAACATAGAAGAATAATCTTTGCAAACGTTTATCCTACGATACCACATGTGTTGTAGATGATTTTTCATCTAACGGTGTTTCGAACAAGTTTTCCCCAGTGGTTAATCTTATGGATTATACACTTGAAAAACCCAACATCATTGCAGTTAAACGAACCAGATCCGAGGTAAGTACGACAGTTTCACAAAAATCAACTGAACCTACCACAGCTCAACCAAAAATGAAGAAACCAAAGAAACAGAAGAAAGCCAAAGATACAGATATTTCAGCAAAAACACTTGAAGAAATGTTATCTCCTCTCAAAGATGTTCTCAATAATTCTGAGTCCCTGATTAATTATACAGAATTGAAAAGTTTTATGGAAAAAGTTTACGGATCACCCGCGAAGAAAGAAATAGCCGATGAGTACACTAATAACATTGACGAACTGATATCTCTCATGAAGGATTTATATCCTCTCCTAAAAGAGAGGTGTATCAAGCATAGATTCTCCCGTATCATGAACAAATTGAAGAAGCCATTGTTGATGGAACTCTCATCACCCTATCCAACTTCGTCTGAAGAAGACGACATTTTTCAACAAACAAATATCGAACCAGATAAATTTAACAAATGAGTTCTAAAATTATCCAGTGGAACATAAACGGGTTTAAATCACACTATGAATACCTCCAGAAACTCATAATTGATAATGATACCGATATCGTTTGTATTCAAGAAACCAATTTCAAGAACTCCAACTGCACTAAAATTAAAAATTGTGAAGTATTGTTTAAAAATAGATGGAATTGTCTCTCTGCAAATGGTGGAGTGGCCATTTACACTAAAGACTAGTTATATAAGACTAATGTCTCTATCGATACAAGTTTAGAAGCAGTGGCAGTCACTCTTCATCTAGCTAACAGATTGATTACAATTTGTAACGTTTATATTCCAGGTAGCCATCACTTGCAGTCTAAAGAATTATCCGAATGTAAGGGAGAGGAAAAGAGAGAGAGAGAGAGACGGAAGTAAAGCGGAAGAAAAACGGAAAAATACGGAAGATACGGAAGAACACGGAAGTCACCGACACTTTCTAAAGTCTCTGTCAGAATAATCGAGCTCTGTGGCGCGTGGGAATTATTTGGTTTTATTCANGGCCTGATATGCTACCGAACATTTTTATTAAGAAACTTCCCACAAAAGCACTTCATTATCTATTAGACATATTTAACTGTATTTGGTGCAACAACGTTTTCCCAAAACAATGGAACGAAGCAATTGTAGTACCAATCCCTAAGCCGGATAAAAACAAGAATCTCATTGGAAGCTACAGACCTATCGCTCTAACATGTTGCTTATGCAAATTAATGGAAAGAATTATAAATAAGCGACTCAGATGGTTCCTGGAGAGTAACAATCTCTTATCTGTTCACCAAAGTGGGTTTCGGCAACACCGTAGTACATTGGATAGTCTTGTCACCTTGGAATCCAGCATTTGCGAAGCTTTTGCAAATAGGCACCACCTTATTGCAGTCTGTCTTGACATTGAAAAGGCGTATGATATGGTCTGGAGGGATAGAATCATCGGTATACTTAGAAACTTTAAGCTAAACGGAAATATTTTAAATTTTACGACCAATTTCTTCAAATCTCGGTCAATATTTTGAAAGTAACAGCTTCAAAAAATTGGGGAGCAGACTTTCAAGTTTTAATTACAACGTATAAAGCCCTAATTAGATCTAAAATTGACTATGGCTCAATAGTCTATAATTCTGCGAATAAGGTTACACTCAGGAAGCTGGACACAATTAACAACAGTGCTGGAAAAATAGCAACTGGAGCTTTTTGTACTAATCCTACTCACAGCCTGCTAAGCGAGGCAAATCTTGTTCCGTTCTACTACAGAAGAATGCAACTTACTCTTTCGTACGCCTTAACTAGTTCTGCATCCCCACATAACCCAACGAGGAAGACTCTACTTTCGAATAAATTTATTGATCTTTTAAACCGGAAAACTAAATTACCAAAACCAATTAACATGCGTATCCTCCACATATTAAAGGAGTTAAATGTGGCATTAGTCGACACCTTTCCATGCAAAGAATTCGAAACACCTCCCTAGTTTTTGAAAATCCCAAGACAAATTACCTTCGACTACTGTTCAAAGAAAAATGATAACCAAATTCTCCGGAAATCCTTATTTCTGGAAAGCGCCAGCAGATATTTTGATTACATTAAAATCTATACTGATGGGTCTAAGTCCAAGCATGGGCTTGGTTGCGGAATTGTGACTCCTAACGTAGATATGCGGTGGAAGCTTCCAGATGTTTTCTCAGTTTTCTCTTGTGAGGCATATGCAATATTAGAAGCACTAAAGTACATAGATGCGGTCAACAATAAAGACAGCAAATACGTTATTTTTACAGACTCCAAGAGCACTCTTGCAACCTTAGAAAATACCAGTTCAAGGAATCCAATCATTAAACAAATTATTGAGACATACAACGTAATTTTATCAAACAATAAAGCTACAGAGATCCTTATCGGATGGGTCCCGTCCCATCTAGGAATAAGAGGGAACGACAGAGTGGATCAAATCGCTAAAGAGGCTGCTAACCAGCAGTGCCAAAGTTTATGTATTCGAGCCTTTCACAAGGAAATCCTATCATCCCTCTACAAAACTATTAAACACCACTGGAATACGGCCTGGAAAAATTCACACGTTACGTACATGCATAGTATCAGGAATAATATCTATGAAAGAAGCCCCGCTTTTCTGTTTAATAGGAAGCAGCAAACTACACTGACAAGAGTACGAATCGGCCATACTAATTTTTCCCGCGCATATCTGATCAAAAAAGAAGATCCTCCAATGTGCATCAGTTGCAACTTTAGGAACTCTATCCATCGTATCGCGACATCGTGCCCGGCGTATGAAAATGAAAGGAAAATATTTCAAATAAAGGAAGACACTAAAGAACTTACTAGAACTATCAAATCGTGTAAAAACCTGCTTAGTTTTTTGAAACATGTAAATCTTTTGTACCTAATTTAAGCTTTGATCCAATATGGTATTACCTAGTCTAATGGTCACTTTCGTCTTGCACTGGTACTGTATCCCAGTCATCCATCTGCTTTACACATGTCTGAAGTGGAATTAACTTAATTGGTTTCGTATTAAATCAACGTTTTCCTGACGGTGAAATTACGTGGTTGCTAATAACCCATTCGGGTTGATGCAACTTTAAATTTAAATTAAAAAAATAATAATAATAGCGTGCGTAAACTACAATTCTTGTTTTTAGTTTAACCAAATAAAGTTGCAGGTTTCTTTTTGTCAGTTTATTTATATGAAAAATATATCATAGCTCACTTTATTACTTTTACTTTTATTTTATGTTACGGAAAAACAACAAAATCTAAATTGGAGAATAACGCGTTCACTTTATTTATGGACAGCTATTCGTGATTGGCT
The DNA here is from genome assembly GCA_019453375.1 of Ctenoplectra terminalis. Classification (NCBI taxonomy): domain Eukaryota; kingdom Metazoa; phylum Arthropoda; class Insecta; order Hymenoptera; family Apidae; genus Ctenoplectra; species Ctenoplectra terminalis. The sequence continues at coordinate 26,562 of SMSQ01002250.1, read as the reverse complement.
AATTAACAATGAAGATATCCTATGATCTTCTCCATCTTCCACTTTTTTGGTTTCACTTTTTCTAAAAACTTCTTTTGTTCGGTCCGTAAAAAGCTTATTAACCTCGTCCTTTCTCGTCCGTCTTTAGATTCGTCTCTTGCAACTAACGAACAGCTTTTTATCTATTTTTTATAGTGCATCTTACTGTAGCGATATCTTGATTCCAGCTAATTAGTTATGTAAAACGAGAAGTAAAGAACAAATATGTGTAGCTACAAGTATGGGTGTACGCTTAGGTTACACTAGGCGGTTGTCGAGTCGACGAAATTTGTTGTGTAAAAAACGATATGTCTCTAATCTTATAAAAGTTTTTCACAAGTTGAGGCAATAAAATAGGAAGATGCATAGAACTTCGTTTACTTTTTTAAATGACTTATTCTTTTTCAAAACAAGTGATTTTGATCCCTCCGGTATAAGTGGTACACGTTAATCACCGGTAGTTCCAGTGTTAATTAGCTTTTATTTATAGTTCGTTTATGCTATAATCATTTTATTTTTGTAAGAATTTAATATTATCATAATTACATATTTCTCAAGTACTATATTTTTCTGAACCATATATTAATACTTCGACGCCCTTATCACATTTATATCATTTTACGAGTCAGCATTACGTACACGTGACTTCACCTGTTTACCTAACGAATATGTCTTTATAATTAGAGGTACTCGTTCAAAGTAGATACTTGGGTATTCGGGTGCACGAGTATTCGAAAAGAACCCAAGAGAATGAAAAAATATGTAACTTTGTTTTGCCCGACTACACTACCCGTATTATTATCTTGGTATTTACAATTTTTCGGATAATTTTTATCTTTGCACGAGATAATAAATGTCAATGAGAAAATTAATTATTTTCATTCAGATATCTCAATTTCTTTAAAATTAAAATATCAACAAATTAACATTTTCTGGTAAACGAAAGTGTTGAGCGTGCCGTCGACGCTCTGGCCCAGAACTGAGTTAACGATCTTGGGCCTCGTTGAGATCAATATTCGGAGAACTTCGTCGTGGTATCGAACTCTCCTGATTGATAGACGTTAATGTCAATCGTGTTTTTCGTGTTCTTCGTTCTTAATGTGTGTTGCGATTTGTAGTGTCGTTTTGTGTTCTGATGATTGTCACGATCTCTCGTGCTTAATGATGGTTCCTGTTCTTTCGTGTTATGATGTTTGTGTTCTGTCGTTGGATGTTTGATGCGATCTCTTGTTCGATGTGATGTTTCGTGTTCTGTCGTTGTATGTGATCTCTCGTTCAATGTTTGTGTTTTGTTGTTGGATGTGCTCTTTCTTCCCGATTGAGACGTCGTCTCTCACGACGCTTCGGGAAGGGAGATTGAGATTTCGGGGATTGAGACACGCGAATTCGAGAACGTCATTTGCGAAAAAGCGAAAGAGGTGGTCGTAGTGATGATTGGTAGAAAAAAATGCGTAGAAAGAGGCGACCATCCCTTGACTGTTGGACACTCGCAGATAGTGAAGCTACCTACGAGTGCCATGTGCAANTTGCGAAAAAGCGAAAGAGGTGGTCGTAGTGATGATTGGTAGAAAAAATGCGTAGAAAGAGGTGACCATCTCTTGACTGTTGGACACTCGCAGATAGTGAAGCTACCTACGAGTGCCATGTGCACGAATATCCGGGTGTCTCAGACCCTAGACGCGGCAGGTAATAAACTTGCGAAGCGCTTCAATCTTGGACAAATATGTTTTGAAGTTACGGGCTCGAAAGATCTAACGGTACGTCTCTGGCACCCAGATGTTGGGATGACCTACGAAAAAACTATTCTTTCGCGATTAATTCTATCATGATCGATGGCTTCGCAAATTGCCTGCTGTCTTGAACGATTTCCGAATTTCCAAAACGTAGGGGTATGGTGTACTGGGAAATTCCGAAATCGTTGAGGGTCGCATGAAGGCCCACGAATGTCCCCTTGCCGCGGGTTGCATGTCGCAACAGAAAGCTTAACGCGAAGTGTAAATTTCGGTTAAGTAGAGGTTTTCTAACAAAGATACTGGCAGAAAAACTAGAGGAACATTGTTCGAATCTCGATTTACATCATCGGATATGACTGGTAAATTGACTGCATAACCTCACAAAATTCGATACAAACAAAAGAGAAATTGTAAATATCTAAGTATCTACTGAGAAAAAATTAGCAGAAATAACTGGTAGAGGATGTACATATTACATACATGTTTCGAATCTGGCAGCAAATTAATTGTCTACCAACAAGATGACGGAAAATGAGTATAAAATTACATTCTAACAATAAAAAAACAGTGTACTATACATACAACTGTGATCGGAGATCACGAACACGGAAAAGCAAGGTCAATTATTGCATCAGCGATTAGAGCATTTAAATCGATGTAACATGTTGCTAAAACAAGTCACGGGATTTCAGTAGCTAACATACAGATCGTATAAGATGTATGGGAGACGAGTGTATAAAATAAATACAAAGAATACAATATTTCTTATATTCTATTTGCTTTGATTTATACGGTTTTATGTCCGTTAATATGATAAGTATTTTATATTGAAAAAGAAATTTTTTATTACTTTTATACATAATCCTTCGAGTAAAAGTTTATATATCTTATAAAACACAAAAAGAAAATTGTTAAGAAGTATATTCTTTTTAAGTCAGTGGTTGCAAATCGATTTGGCATGAAAATAAATACATTATAGATTCGTAAATTCATTAGAGTGTATCGGTATAATGCTCGTAAGATCAATTCCATATAACCTTCGACAAAACAGTCTAAGAGAGAGGACAAACAAGACGATAATAAAAGGTCTTAAAACTACACTTATTCATTCTGAATTACCAAAAAGTTTTCAGGCAGAAGCAACAGCAGCAACAGCAGCTAGATTTCGTTCTACGTACCTTGGTTGATTTCAATGAGGCATAATACTAGCAAAGCACTCCCCTAGAGATGTGTTAAGAAGTATATGGTTCTGTTAACCTCTCGTTAACCGAACCGTGGAAACCTCCCGTTCCAAAGTAATGAGAGTATTTCGTGTTCTAGAATTCTCGCAAAGCTCGAACTGAATGAGCAGTACGTGTGAAACGCGTGTAGATTCCAGAATATCCGCGATGCATGTAAAGAAATTAGACAAAGGATGATCGAACCATTCAGTACAAGAATGCTTCTGATTGTTGAGCGACGATAAAAATACTGCTGACCAGTACAAACCGTACAGTTCGCAGTCGAAGTAGTCGAGCCGGTTTACTATTAAATTTTAAACGAACCCTTTTTTTTTTCTTTTTTTCTACATAAGGGAAATATCCATAGACAATCTTCATTTTCCTTGAGGGGAAAACTAGAGTATTGTCGGATTCTTACCGACTAAAATCCCCACAGTGATCTTCCTTTACAGTACGAGAATTATCGGGAACTTCAGAGAAACACTTCTGGTACCCCGCCACGCAACGATTCAGTAGAAAACCAATACGGCGGAGGGTTGCCCCTTTTGGCAAAATTCCTAGCGGACAACGACACCGCGCGATTACGACACGGTGCCGCACCATCCCGGAATCACAGTGCAGTAATTATCCGAACCCCCATCCTGATCACCTTGCGACTCTCATGCCCCGCACTGTTACTGGTACAGGGAGCTCGGCATCCTTGGCAACACCAAGCTCATTCTCCATGCCTTATCCAGCCACTTTTAAAGGCTTGGCACAACCACGCTGATGGCGCGTTGCGTAACGTTAGTGGGTGCGGAAAGGATAGTCCTCCCTTTTGCGACAGCTCGCTACCGAGCCTGACGCTACGAAGTCTCTAGGTCTATCACGCGTTTCGGCGGGACCATTTGGCGTGACCATCGTGGTCTGCCCCGTCAGCATCTTCACGATCAGCCGCCTTGCCAAAACCATGACCGTCGTATAGGGAATGGTGCGGTAGCCCCTGATGACCTTGATGGCCATTCTCCGTTCAACACGAGCAATTCACAGCTACGTTGGCGGATCAACAGGGCATCAGCGCAGGCCGGTAATGTGTACAGCATCACCGACCTCGTTTTCAGCTGCACGATCTCCTCGATATAGGCAGCAAACCTGAACTACTCGGACGTAACCGTCGTCTCCGCCATGTGGAGCGTTCTTCTGTCGTCTAATCTCGAGGCCATCACTAACGTGTTTTCGGCGTAAGACGTCGAGTTGGCCCTCGGGGGAAGCACGTCCCACTGGAATGATCCTAATACCGATCCCTGAAATCTCGCACTAGTCCGTAGTCTCGCACATGTTTCCCTCTCTGTCTGGATACTATATCCACCTGTCCATCGAGTAGGCCCACACCATATTCTACAGGTAAAAGGGCACACAGTGACGCCAAAGTGTCCGCTGGATGGTTTTTCAGGGGAAGATGTTAAAGGCACTGATCATGTCAGTCGAAGTCGCCAACTACTACTACGGCCCCTCACCTCTCGGAGATGACCAACGCCGAGAGGGACCGGACGTGGGTGATCCCATCCACGATCGGCCAGTTCCTCCGGAAACCGAAGCGACAGTTGTGGTCGAGGCGACACGATTGGCTGTGATACGCTCAAATAACTTACCAACCTCGTTAAGGAGAAGATGGGAGAGTACGTGGATGGCGAATGTCCTTCCTCGGAAGAACCAACTGGGACCTTTGCCACTGTAAGGGGAGCTGGCCAGACTAGTCGCAGTTGGTGAACAGCTACCTCAGTCTGTCCCATAGGATGTCATGCGCCAAAACTCACGCTCGACGTGAGATGCCGTCCGGGGTCGGCGCAAGTTTTAACCGAATCTAATCTAACCTAACATGCAATAAAAATGACATAAATGTACTAGAAATGGGAAAAAAATATATTCCGAAGAACTCGTATATCTCAAGAACGACAAGTTGCTTGACAAAACAACATATATCATTGTGTAATACAAATGGTAAGCTACTCGAGGCAAAAGGTACAGGAAAATCGGTCAAGGTACTGTTGGTAGCTAAAAAGAAGTTCTATGAAAGGAATGTGAGCATCATTGGTCCGTGTAGATGGTGCACGCCTCCTTATATTTATTTTCCGTTCTCGCGTATTATCTCCCGAAAGGGTGACGCATACTAATCGGATCGCATCACTACATGCGAGCTGAGCGAGAATTCCCTTGCTTCTGTGTCATCCCGCGGGACTTCTTTCTAGCACCCAACAGTTCGTAGAATGAAATCTAATCGCATTAACAACTATAGCATGTATCTCTAATGAATCTATCACTGTCGAAGGCTTTAGGACGAATAAATCTAGAAGTCTGAAATAGAAAAGTATCGGAATTAAGTCAATTAAAAACATTTGGATGTATCGCAGTGACGTTGATTTTTAAAGAAAAACGAGACACATAAGATATGAAAACAAAGAAAATTATTGTCGTCAGTGATAGATTATCGCTTGATAGACCCCCATGATCACAAGTTAATCAATAGCTGTAATGTCACATTTCTGAAAACGGATTTTTAGGTGAAAACATACAAAATATGAAGTTTATACAATTATTACATTTTTCGGAAAGTTGATAGATGAAGAAACTAACGAAAGTGAAACTAATAAAAATGCTAAAAATACTGAAGAAAAAAATTTATAACGAAATTCTAATGAAGTTGTGTGTTAGCCTATATACCTGTTCGGTGACGAGACCGAACAGTAAACCGTCATAAACACATTAAATCAGACCCACCATAAAATCCAAGACCAACCTTTCAGCCTCGTCACTTTCACACCTTTTCCTTCCTGCCCGGGTTTTTCCTTCATGTACAATTACCTCAAACTCCTTGCACCTTCACTTTCTCTCTCCATCACCTTTTTTCTCTAACCAATCAGCAACCTTTATTTCCAAATCCTTGTTGCCCTTTCCCTTCGAACTTCCACCGATCAGCAGTCAGTACCACATATTTTAGGCTATAAATATCAGCACAACATTAAATTAGATTATTATTATTATCATCAGTATTACTATTACTATCACACCAACACCGTATAACATTATTATCATTACTATCATCATCACATCAACACTGTATATTACTATTATTATTATTATTATTATCACAACAACACCGTCGAACATCAACATAAACAGTGTCAGTCTTGTAACAAACACTAATTACATCGGGAGAACACAGTATAACAAACACCAGTATCATCATAGTAACACAGAACACCAAGAAACACCAAAGAACATCAAACATACACCGAAATATCGAAGAACTGTACAACTCAACCTCAACTACTGATTAAATAATATACAGCTTATTTGATACATCAATCTTAAACACCATCAAAAGGAACTAGCCCTCCCAGTAGTAAGTTAATGGAAGCGCAACGATATTCATCGCAACGGAGAAGCAGTTGCTTTGGATCGCGACACAGGATATCGTACAATACCTTTCCATCGAACACACTGTTGCTGCGATAGGGCAATCTATATAAGGAGCGTATCAAAAATCAGACAATATACTCTAAAAATATTTATTAAAAAAACTTGAAGCACGTGGAAAAATATGTTGACGGTGAATACTCGGGGTTGCGAACACCCGAAATTAGTTAAGTTTAGTATTCGAGCCTATCACGCATACTACTACAGCGTTACCATCATCGTTCTCGTCCAATTAAGTTTGCCTATGCCTGCTTTATACTCTACTTGTCAAGAGGTTGAATAGTTCTGAAAGTTAATAAAACAATTACGTAATGAAGAAGAAACTTTAATTATGGATATATTTTGTACTACCAGGTGTGCAACAAATATTTCGAAAAATAGAGCAACAAGTCAATAGATCAATCGCATAATGATAGACGCCGTTTCATTTAGAAAAAGATAGAGCATAAACTGGTAAACGTAAACCATTTTTAATAAAATGGGATACTAGCTAATATTTCTAGAAAAATATTAGCAAATTCTAGACATAAAATATTTATTGTTAGTGCAAAAACTAGATCTAACAATAGCATTTCATACAAATTGCGCTGCAGAATGAATGTTTAAGTGAATATGCAGTTTATACCTTTGATTGAAACTAACAAAACTGGCGTTGCGCTTATTTTTAATCAGCAATATTTCTTAAAATATTCGTATATTTAGAATTAATTAATTAAATAGTATAACAATATTCATTAATGTAATTAATCACAAATTTCATATTATTTATTGTTGATTACCATTGTTGAACGTCATACGAAACATATCAATATACTTAGAAATTGGTAACTCTGAATAATTCTTTATTTCCTAACGTACCTATTACAGACAGAATAAAAATTGTTTTACGACGATTGGATAGTAAAAGGGGACATCTTTTGATGAAAGCAATTTTTTTTTACTTTATCATTTGATAAGATATGAAGATCAAGATCGTTTTTTTAAATGGTACTATATATTTTCTTCAGATCGTTTGATAGCGCTTTTTAAGGAGAATTTATCAATCTTTCATATATACGATCGATTTTAATTAATTTTTGAGATACTGAGCTACTAAGCTCAATGTGGCTGCAGTGAAATATAACAATGTAACGGTATAAAAATTAAATATAAGAATAAAAGAAAAGTCTAATATAATAATGTAAATGCGTATGTGAAGTAAAACATAAGAGATACTGTGGGTGTTGAATCTGTAATTGTATATCAACGCTCTTAATTAAATTGTACGGGAACTTAATACGTAAAACACTTAATGCTTAATATATGAAGTCTAAAGACTAAGATCTAAATCTTAAACGTATTACAACGCATTATAATTTTTTTAATTAATAATTGTTACGATTCACCGAGAATATGTGCATACCCCTCCAATGCATAAGACCTACCAGCTGCAAGGTATTTTTTGACCTGTGCTTTATTGCACTTTCTGCTGACCAGCCCGAGGATTCCTGAGGACAAGTCAGTCTGTTTTTAGCCGCCAGTACTCCCACGTTGAAGACCGGCATCATTTTAACATTATAGGTTTCCAATTGCAATAGTACTTTCATATTTCTGATTTTTACCGAACAAAATCTATTTCCTAGGATACGTGTATTTTTGCACCTGCGATTTTATTAAGAATAAAACAGTTTCCACAGTAAACAGTGTTTTATCATTTTAATAAATATTCCAACAATAATAATAGTCTATACATATATGTATATGTAGGATTGAAAGAAGTATGGGTTGCCAGAATGACTAGGAATGCTCGTTTACCGAAAAATAGAGTTTAATAGGATAAATGTAATATACAAGCAAAAAATGATACAAAACGACGTGGTCTCGCTTTGCAACCTTTTCCTTAGCGATCGCGTTTCAGACTGGCCTTCGCCCTTTTTTCCGCACTTTCCTTCATCGTTCGTCGTCGTCGGTTTCCTCTTTGCACCCCCCGTCCCTGTCTACGCACTTCTCACGCGCGCTTCCTTTGTTCCCTCATATATATATATATAAAAGAAAATATAATCAAGTTACTGTAGTAAATAATTACAATACACTAATAAACTAAGAAGGTAAGGAATATAAAGTATTGACTGTAGTTTTTACATACTTTACATGAATGTATTACTGCTACGTGTACGGTTTGGTTCTTGGTTTGTTATTGATCGGATGTCTTCTTCTGGAATAGTGTGGATTATCACGATTTCTTGTGTGCGACTGCTTTGTTCGGAATGTGAAAATTGCAGTTTACAAAATTTTTACCATCGGCACCGCTAGTGAAGTATCTCGCTACACAAAATCTTCATACTGCGAAACCAACAGCAGCAATTCAGGCAGATTGTTAGGAATAATACTGTCCCCATAATGAACAGGATTATAGTGTACCATCTAGTATGTTGTACTATAAATGGCTTATTGATGGTCCCTTACTATTTTATTAAACTCATCCAGTCTCAGTTCCACAAGATCTATATTTGTGAGCTTGATTGATGTTAGTAGGACTTGGACCGTTTTATTTAATTTTTTAGTAAGGAGACAACAATCATCGACAGTGATATCGAATCTCGGAATATAGTGTGGTACATTCCGATTCGCAATCCGTATATCCTTTGCAAGACGATTCCAACTGTAAGACTCCGGTGTGCTCCATCACGAGATCCTCCATGTGATCGGAAGGGGTCTCGCAAATCACTGTTATTGTAGTGCATTTTTGGAGTACATAAATTCATTAATTATTCGGGATATACATATTTCCAAGTTTCCATTGATCTAAATACTGGTTAGTACCTGATGATTATTTATTTATTAGCTCTATGTTTTTATTGAACGGTTTTCGTTAAGTTTTAAAGAGGCTATTGAATTATTGAAATTTTTTATCGTACTGAAAATCACTTGTATTTCCGATTTTAAAAGAGTTTGTATTTGTCTATTGTCGTTTAATAAAGTATTGATACTGTCAGTCTAATATTGAGTATCGTCAGCATCTGAGATGCCGAATAACCAATTAAAAGCGTATGATATACCATTAATAAGTCCACCAAGTTTCCACGATTTTAGCTTTTGATCTGATATGTGATGCATTATTTCGGCTTTTGCAGTTATGTCAGAGAATTACTCTATTATCATTGTTAGCGTTTGTTCGTAGTAAAATTTACGTAACTTATTGTTCGCAGAATTAGTTTAGCGTTAGAGATTTTAGCTTCACCTAAATTGTTATAAAATATACCACTTGTCTGTCGGTACGAGGTATTAATATAGAAATGGGATGCAACATAAGGTAAGAACAGGAGGGACGAAGCCAACACCCTAAGTCTCATTAGAAACAAAATGTTTCAACAAGTTAGTGTGATATAACTTTCTACGCGATATTTTTTGGATTTCTATTGTTTTATTATGGAGGATTCTCGTTATTTCATAGGGACCTTTGAAATTTGAACATCATTTCTTGGACAAATTATTTTTTTTTTGTTTGTTGTAAATATATCTCTCTATAAGATCTCCTACTTTAAATTCCCTAGGGTTGATCTTTTTATCATAATTCTATTTTCTTTTGACTTTTGAGTTAATTTTGTTTTCTCATGCTATTTTAAATGATGCATTGAGTTTGTGTTGTAACGATTCGATGTAATCGTCGTAAGTCTAACGGAGCTTGGGCTATTGTGTGATTGATGATGGTGAGTATACTGCTTGTCTGAATAATAGTTTGTATGGCGTGAAGTTTGTTATCTTGTTTTAACGCGTTGTAACTAAACATGACGAAGGATAAGTACAGGTAGCCCACCTACAACACGGCATCTTATAACACGGTTTCGCTCTAACACGATAAGAAAATTGCAAAAACCTTTGTACAACACTGTACTTCTATAGCTGCGGTGAGGCTTGCCGTCTTAAAGATACAGTTTTGCGGAAAGTATTTCTTTTTATCTCCATGGCCTGAAAACAAAAGTGTCTCACGCTTGTACATACATTTATATTTTTAATAAAAATTAAGCTATTTATGTAGAATTAAAAAAAATATTTGTTTTTAATAAGTTTTCGGAACATAACCCCCCTTTTTGTACTAGCTATGGATCTCATACAACACGGTTCCACACAACACGGCATTTTCTAGGAACCAATCTACCGTGTTATAGGAGGGTTACCTGTACTTACCTGTACTTTGAATGTTTGGATTCGTTTTAGAGCTCCATTCGTTTGAATTCGTTTTTAATAGGTTGGAACATGAAATCAGTATCTTGATCCGATAATATACATTTAGGAATTTCGAAAAATGTAATAATTTTTGTTAAAGTTTCAGCTATCGTCAAGAATTCGTGATTGGGTATCGTTTCCACAAAACTGAACTTCGTTAGGTCGTCTTGCCGTGTTGAAATAAATTTATTGCCATTTTCAGTTAAATGTAGTGGACCTACTATATCTAAGTCTAGTCTCTTGAAGGGTTGTTCTTCGTAGTGGCAATTTCCATGCGTTGTTTCGTAGGTTTAAAATTTGTCTTATTAGTGGGATAAGATGGGCACGATCTAACATAATCTCTAATATATGCCTTCATCCTTTCTCAATAACAGCGTTGTTTTATCCTTGAATAGGGTTATTAAATCAAAAATCATAAATCATAGAAAAAGTGTTATTAAATTCACTGTGTCCAGAAAGTTTGTTGTCCTAGTTTTCTTTCAGTATTTCTTTAATCTGTTTCGGGGTTTGGGGTACTATTTTATTATTGTCATAAATTAGGATTTCATTTTCAGAGAACACGAAGTTAAACGTTTTGGAGTGGTGTGGCAAATTTATATTGTTTTGTTTCAGGGGGAACTAGAATGGGTTTCTCTTCCTTAATGTAACTTCTAATATTTATTAGACTTTCGAACAAGTTATTAAGTTCTATTTTGTCAGAGTAGGTGCGAGTGGGAAATATAAATAGTTTGATGTTCATTTTCTAATTTACAAACGCCATTCATCGTGGATGTTATTTTATTAATGTCGAACTTGGAAGAGATATATTTCAAATATCGATTTTTTTTGCTTAGATCCTGAGGCTAAAATATTATAACCGGATTTTTCAATATTTTTAGTGGCGAACTTATTTTTGCGTACGTAACTATATCGCAGTTTTTGTTCTCGAATTGTGTGAAATCTTAGTACGATCTGACATTTTGAAATGTTACATTCACCTGATCCTGTGACTCTGATAGATAATCTGTCCGCGATCGAATTAACTCTACCTGGTTTATATTTGATTTGGTATTGGTTTTCCTCAAGTTTTAGTCGCCATCTAACTAAGCTAGGAAATGAATTTTGACAACCTATCGAAGATATGATGGAAGCAAGTTTTCAAATAAGAAAACTGTCCTTAGTGAAAAATAGTAACATGTATATATTTAAACGTGGTAAAGAAAATGAAACAAGAACGATGTACCAAGACTTTCACAATGCGTCCTGCCCAAACTGATTTACTATATCGAACTGCTGAAAATTAGCAGCCGTCAATATTTATAGACCAAAAACATAGTAGCGTTGGTTAAACGCGTCATAATTATTATTGGGGTGTTTCCCAATTGTTTTATTGCGCTTGAAAAGAGGGCACCCTCATATTTTTGAATGGGGAGTTTTTTTACGCATAATTGTTTGATTTTTAACACACTTAAATAATTCTAATGGGCTCTGATCAGTGTAGATCACAAATTCTGTGCCACATAAATAGAGTCTAAAATGTTCAATTGAATTAATTATCGCTAGTAACTTCTTTTCAATCATTGAATAGTTTTATTTGGAATTATTTATAGTTCGAGAGTAATATGCGACTGGTGGTAAGTCTGAGTCGTTTTTTATTTGTGATAATACTCCGCCAATACCTACGTTAGAAGCATTTGTTGTTAGAATAAATTGTTTGGAAAAGTCCGGATATTGAAGGATCAGTTTGTTAATTAATTTTCCTTTTAACACGAGATATACTTGTTCTTGTGCGTCCGTCCAATTAAAGATTGCGTCCTTTTTTAATGATTGAGTTAATGGTTTTGCGATCGTAGAGAAATTTTTAATAAACTTCCGGTAGTAACCTACGAGTCCTAAAAACATCTTGATTTCTTTTTTATTTCTGGGTTACTGTGTCTGGATTAGGTTTCACGCCTTTATCGAATATAACGTGTCCGAGATATTCGTACTACCTCTTCGAAGATTCACACTTATTCGATTGTAGCTTTAAGTTATTTTCTCGTAGCCTTGAAAATACATTAAGTGTAGTGTTCTATTGTGTCACACGTTGTTTGTTCGGTCTCGTCACCGAACAGTAAACCGTCATAAACACATTAAATCAGACCCACCATAAAATCCAAGACCGAACTCCTCAGCCTCGTCACTCTCACACCTTTCCCTTCCTTCCCGGGTTTTTCCTCCATGTACAGTTACCTCAAACTCCTTCCACCGTCACCTTCTCTCTCCATCACCTTTTTTCTCTAACTAATCAGCAACCTTTATTTCCAATTCCTTGTTGCCCTTTCCCTTCCAACTTGCACCAATCAGCAGTCAGTACCACATATTTTAGAATATAAATATCAACATAACATCACATTATATTATTATTATCATTACTATCATCGTCACATCAACACTGTATCTTACTATTATTATTATTATCATCACAACCACACCGTCGAACAACAACATAAACAGTGTCAGTCTTGTAACAAACACCAATCACATCAGAAGAACACAGTATAACAAACACTAGTATTATTATAGTAACACAGAACACCAAGAAACACCANACGTGTTAAGTTAGCGGGAGCGCAACGATTTTCATCGCAACGGAGAAGCAGTTGCTTTGGATCGCGACACAGAACATCGTACATTGTACATTAGTCTTTGGAAAAAGAAAGGAGTATTTTTGAGTCCAAATGGCATACGTGTGAATTCGTAATTGCTATTGGCACTGGAGAAGGCTGGTTTGGAAGTATGATCGGCTTGAAAGTGGCATGAAAGCCGCTTGCTAGGTCTAATGTGGTGAAATATTGTACGCGGCCAAGCTAATCTAGGATATCCTTGATATTTGGAAGGTGGTACGCGTCTCCTATGGTCTTTTCATCGAATTTACGGTAATCTGTTACGATATAACATTTACGTTGTTCCGAGGCATCAAGTTTTTTTGGAACTATTCTGAGGGGACTGGACCATGGGCTAGTCGAAGGTTTGATAATGCCTTGGTCAAGCATCTTTTCGATTTGTTTATCAACAAACAATGGTTTTGTGTATCTGGGGATATCAATAATCATTAGAGTAGATCGGGATATCGTCTATTGTTGCAATGTCATGAGTCGTCGCAGAGATTCGACTTAGTAAGTTCCAGTACCAGTGGGTAAATGAAAAATATCATTGAATTCTGTGCAAATTTGAGTTATCGCCAGTCGTTCTTTTTCATTTAAGTGATCGAGCCTAAGTTTTTAATTCATTACACGTAATCTGTTTTGAAGTTCGTTATCTGATCTATTTGGAGCTAGGCTGTATACGTGTGACTCACTTGGAAGAGGTTCGATGTATAATTCGGGAATCGCAATGTAAAGAATAAAATTTAAAGAAATAGTAAAATTAGAATGATCGACTTTGGCTCCTTGGAATTTCGGGAAAGTGTCACCTGAGTCCGTTGAACGACACGTTTATCAGGGTATCTAGGATTTGAAACCTAGCCGTAATCTTTCTCGAGTGTACTTGAAGCTCAATCTCCGTCTCACCACGTGTCATAACTGGTGCGTTCGGCGATACTCCATTCAATATTATGGGGGTATTGTTATTAATCACGACATTCGTCATACTTGATGCTTTAATTAAGGAAACAAAGGCACCAGTGTCGATTAAAAATTTAAATATGTCGTCTCTAGGATTAGAATTTTTCGATTGAAATACGTATATCAAATCAATCGAAGCTAACAATGATTCGGAAATGGATACATTTTGAGGTTGTTGAATTCTAGCGTTGGCTGCTCTATTGGTATTAGAGGATTGGGGAGATGAGTCGCAAATTGAAAATCCTGCTGACGGAAATTCAGACCTACGGCATCGTGGAAGTTACACCTTTCTTGATTAATATTGAATGAATGTTTTTGATTTTCACTAAAGGAGTTCGGGTACTGACAGTGCTTATTTTTATGGTTGTTGGAAGAATTTTGATGCTGATTCTGTTGATTCGTGTCATTATAATTCTTGCTGTCTTGTTATTTCCTACACTCTTCTATAGTGTGCCTTAGATTTGTGCAGCTTAACCGAACGCATTTGGACTTGAGAAGTAGTACGTGTAATTGGAACTTGTTGAAAACGGGTCTAAACTTATCGCGTGTGGGGTTATTGGACTTATTAGTATAACAATTATTGGTTCTGTGATTTGTATGACTATAGATTCTACAAGCATGAGAATTTTTTCTATAAGACAAACGTAGAGCCTTTTCTGTGCAATGGCAGCGGTAAGCGTATTATTAACATTAATGAAATCTCTGTACCTCAACATCTGAGAAATCTGTGAGTGAGTATGATGAATGAGTCGATTCAATGTAATATCGTTTATCATATGTAATCGTCCGCCTAAGACTTCCGGGTTACTTGCAGAATTATGAATCGCGCCTAACACTTTGAACTTTAGATTAGCTAACCTCTGATAAAACTGCGAGACATTTTCGTCTCGTTCCTGTTTCATAGAACTCAGTTCTTCTAACAATTGGTCAAATGATTTCCGATCCTAGTATAGTGCGATCAGTAATTCCGATATCTTGGCCGAGCTAGTCAAATTGCAATGCACATCTACTTGTTCGCGAGTTTTCCCCGTGTAAGCTGATTAGGTTGAAAAACTTCGTAATTTGTATCGGTTACCGTCGAAATAATCGGGCACTAACTTAATAAGCAGATCTAATAAGAGTACCGGGTTTGCGTTCGGAATGCGAAAGTCTGCGTTGTACACGGTCAGCTGCCATGTTTTATAAGTAAAGGATATGGAAAAAATATAGGAAAAACGAGTTGAATTATAAGAGTAATTTATGAATGGAACTCACCGCGGTAATTTTCTTGAATGCGTCCTTGGGTTTCGATGATCTGATTTCACAACTAAAGTTGTCATTCACGGCTCGTGCTAGATATATCCCCAATCCAGGAGTATGATGAAGTCGTTGAACGTCAGATCACTCCCACTTCTGACGCCAAATTTTATGTTAGATTTCAAGGTCGCGAAATCGAGTGTAACACTTTTAATATTTCAAAAAGGAATATTTATTTAAAATGCGTAAGTAACAATAAACTGGCAAAGATATTGTTCGGACTTGTGGCAGAATTCTAATGCTCCCTAAATTTGTAACTACTGAAATATAAATATATTGGGTTGGATATTGAAAGAGTGGACGACCTTAGCCTCTTGTTGAGTCATCGTAGGAAAAGTCAAACTCTGATCCTTAATGACCATTGCTCGCAATGACTAAGGCTGATCCGCGCGTTCTTATCAATTCTAATCGTAGTCATCCAGCAATGATCATGATTGGAAGATTATTATTATCATTGACCGCAAGTAGGAGTATTAAGAAACGGCAAATCTCAAATTTAAAACTTTTATATATTAAAATAAAAAATGCAAAAGCTAAATCTGGGAACCCTACGTCGAATGATACAACTTCTAATTTTAAACTTGATAGATGCAATATGTTGCATCGTGAAATATGTTGCCAAAATTACTCTGTTATCTTTAAGAAAAGAAGCTGAGGTAGAGAAGAGAGACAAATGGAAACCGATGCCAAGATTATAATCGGGAACTTCGATAAGGTGTAAGTACCGACTAACGGAAGAAATACCGGAAAAGGTACCGACTGCAGGAAGCACAGCTGCAAATTCTTGGTGGTGATAATTTCCTTAGCGCGGTATGAACAGACTGCTGACATTTCCCACCCATTTTTCTTCGATTTCCGGTAGGAAATCTCCGAAGTTGTAGGATTTGATGTTCTGCAATTTAATACGATAAGATAGAAAATATACAGTAATTGGAACATTTATATACTACCTACTGAATATGCATTATCCGTATTATTAAAATTATAGCCAAACTTATGCTATTAGGTTATTATTAAGTTGGTGCATATGAAATGCCGGATTTTGATTACATGTAAATATTTGTATTCCAGCTTCCACTGTATGATTGTTTATGAGATAACCTTTTATACAGTTTGGTTATCTATTATCAGAGTCACATTATGTTCAAAACACTTTTTCTTAAATTGTGCATTTTAGCAAGTTTTTGAAGATTTATTGCAAATATAAATTTTGTTGATATTCGTACAATTTTCTTATATGAACACAAACTTGACAATAATGCAAAAAAAACCACTCGGAACATAAACGGAGCGTTTAGCCTAGAAGTTTAGAAATTTCTCTACAAAATAAGTTACGTGGTAAACTCGAAGCGGATAGATTAGTGGATAACGATATATTAAAAGAATGAACATTAGTCATTCCATAGTATTACATCACATTTTGCGAATANCGTATTTTTCAGATTTAGATTTGAGTTAGAGTTTTCAGTTGTAAAAAATTTTTAGAATCTACCAAAAACAAAGAAATAATACAGCTTCAGTGTTACCATTCGCACGTGCTCCGATCCGTTTTCGCTTCTTAACTCTGCTCGCACTCTTGCTCACAACCCCTTATCGTGACTCGTGTTCTCTCTCTCTCAGTCACACACTCTGTCCCTCTCGTTAGCCCATCTTTACCAACCGCACAGACTCTCGTTCATCCTGGTGCGAATTTTAACAATAATGCCACACAATTCAGCATTATTTCTCTCATAGAAAAATGATTAAATTTGTCATTATTTTTGTAAATAATTTGTTCTTATCTCACGCAAGCGTTGTTGGATGCCTCACGGCGGTTGGATGCCTCACGGCTCTAACCCAAACCTAAATCTACTACATTGATGATATTTACTTTGACCTGACGGTCGCTTATAAACAGAAGATAACCAGCAACCAATATTGACGCATACGCTGCCACAGACACATAACTATAGGCAAAATTTAATACAGTAACAGCAACAGTTTTTCACGAATATCTCGAAAACTAATTGTACGCGAGATCGCCGCTTAGACATACCTACAGGAAAGACTAGTTTATAAATCATTCAAATCAAAGAGATGTTTCTGTAGTTTCACCAAAAGAAGCATCAACTAGGTGCTGCGTTTGTGCTTTGAGCAAGTAAGTTGGGATGTATCCAAAAAAGGGTTGATCATTGTTGGATAAAAGCTATATCGGAAAACAAATTAATTAATTAGTAACGTAAAGTAATTAATAACGAATAAATGTACAAAAATTGTTCATACAAATACAAAGTTTTACTTCGAAATGAAATGAAAACAATTATTATTTCGAGAAAAAATAACAAATAAATTTGTTTTTCGAATAACGAATGAATCAAAATGAATTGAAATTTATTAACGAGTCAACTAAAAGAGATTGTAATCGAATAACTACTATACTAGGATAAACTGTTACGTTATGCCTATTCTGTGATGACTGTTGTAACGATAAATATTATAAAACGTTATTCTTTGTTTTAATAAAAATTTAATTAATAATAATTAGTAATAGTAAGCATTTATTAGAAAATTGCCAAACAGACAATAATTAACCCTCTTCAAAAAGTTCAAGGAAAAGACTTTTTTTACGAAAAATTTGGAGAACACAGCTGAGAATACGTAACGGTCCAACATACTGTTTCCTGTTTTCAGTATTTGTGGACTATTAACCCAAAGACACATAAATTTTCAATAAAAACTTTTTGTCTAGCGTTATTTATTTCCGAGATATTTTACAAAACAGCTTCTCCTCCCTTATCTTTTTCAAAACTGTTTTTACTACTTCAATCATGAACCTTTATCGTTAGAAATGATATGTACATGTCTAACATTTTTCGGTATGACCAAGGTGACCTCTCTCAAAGTTTTATCATACATTTAGCCTTCCTTCGGCACAGTTTCGTTCTATCTCGACGCTGAAGAAATGTCGGCGTAGAAAAATTATGGAAATTCTCCTGTGATACGTCAATTCTACTACGCGATGCTACAACCTTTCTTTCACACGCCTAAAAAATTATATTGCACACGATTTGCCCTCTATACAATTCCATATGTTGCGACACGCAACACGCGGCAAGGGGACATTCGTGGGCCTTCATGCGACTCTCAACGGTTTCGGAATTTCCCGGTAATCATCATACCGCTACGCATCGGAAATTCGGAAATCGTTCAAGACAGCAGGCAATTTGCGAAGCCATCAATCACCATAGAGTTAGTCGCGAAAGAATAGTTTTTTCGTAGCCCATCGCTGCATCTGGGTGCCAGAGACGCATCGTTAGATCTTTCAAGCCCGTAACTTCAAAACATGTTTGTTCAAGATTAAAGCGCTTCGCAAGTTTATTACCTGCCGCGTCTAGGGTCTGAGACACCCGGATATTCGTGCACATGGCACTCGTAGGTAGTTTCACTACCTGCGAGTGTCCGACAGCCAAGGGGTGGTCACCTCCTTTCACGTATTTCTTCTACCAATTAACACTACGACCACCTCCTTTGCTTCATCGCAAATTGACGTTGGCCAATACGCGTGTCTCAACCCCCGAAAACTCTCCCTTCCCGAAGCGTCGAGAGAGACGACGTCTCAATCGGNATATGTGAATTTATTTTTATTTTTTTTATATTATTTTTAATTGTGTTAACATTATGTAAGTGTACCAACAAATAATTATAAGTAAAATTTTAATGTTAGTAATAATAAATCGCATCGATTTGAATTATACAGAGTGTCCTAAAAGGTCTGTACGTCCTTTTAAGGGGTGATTCCTGAAGTGATTCCAAGCAACTTTTTCCTTTATAAAAATGTCAAATTTGGCTTTGTTAACGAGTTTTTAATAAAAAACATTTACCATTCAGAGCGAATAAGCCGGCTGGGTGCAAGCGAGAGCTTTGATTCTATGCCGCGCTTGAAATTCTACGAGCAACTCAGAATCTATCGAAGCGACTGTTGACGAATATTAAACAAAAATTATATCGAATAAACTAATTAATTGTTATTCATGTAGAACAAATAAATTGAGTTTATTAGATATGAATTCAAGGTGAATCTTTTACCAATTGGGTGAGTTTAATTTAATTTTTTGATTATTCTTTTTTAATTTAACATACTCTGTAACTTATTCCTGACTGTGTTCTTCAATTTTTTCATAAAAAATCTTTTCGGTCAAACTATTAAACAATTATTAAATATTATTAAATACTGTATTAAAATAATAAAAATAAAATTAAATGATAATATTAAGTATTATTCAATAATCATGTTTAAGATTTTTTATCGGTAATAGTGTTTGATGTTACTTGAATCAATTTTTATTAGAATAATGAATTGTATTCCATTTGTTATTAAATTTCAATTACTTTTCATAGATTTGTCCATTATTCATTTGGAGTATCATGTAAACTCAATTTATTTGTTCTACACGAATAACAATTAACTGGTTTATTCGCTATAACTTTTGTTTAATATTCATCAACAGTCTCTTCGATACATTCTGAGTTCCTCGTAGAAGCACGGCGTGGAATCAACGCTCCCGCTGGTTGCCAGCCGCCTTACTCGCTCTGTGATTGGTCACTGTTTTTTGTTAAAAACTCGTTAATAAAGCCAAATTTTGACATTTTCATAAAGGAAAAAGTTACTTGAAATCATCTCAGGAATCGCTCGTCAAAAGGACTTACAGACTTTTTAGGATACCCCGTATATATATATTTTTCAATTGGCATCACAAATAACTTCATTTTACATAGCTACCAACATTTTGAACTGTCACTATTCATATCTATTACAAGGGCATAAGTAGCCTTACGTTATGCGAATACCGGCGTTGAATAGTTAAACACATACTTATTTCCGTTTTTATCGTGTCTGATTATGTTTTTTTTTTAATATTATATTATTAAACCGGTTATCCCGTATATAGTGAATAAACAAATAACGTTAGAAACAGGAGTAACACAGGTTAATGTAATTTATTGTTTCCTACAAAGCGTTTCTTCTTACAACGTAGAATTGCTCATCTTGTCTCCACTGAATGAAAGTTAGCCTGATTTTTTGTGAAAGTAACTACAAGAGATTGAACGGTTGTGAATTGCTTGGAGAAGCGATTGAGTAAATTCGTTTTGCGGTGAAAATATTCGGTTAAGGTCTCTCGGGAGTGTCTCGAGGATAACTCGAAACGAGGCCAGGGCGATCCTAGCCCCTCCAGATTATCGAAGCTTTTTCCTGGCTATACGCCAACGGTCACCATGGCAACCATCTTAAACGTGTACTACCCTCCGACGTCTCCCGCCTCGCACTCCTTTCTTCGTGGTCGCTACTTTATGGATACAGCGGCGTCACTGATTCATCGAATCACGTTGTCGCCTTTGGCACATCGTATTTAAGACTACATACTTGACTTGAAAAGGAAAATGTTCTTCGTTCTTCTTAAGTTTGTTGGTATACAAAATGTTTCTCACATATATATGAACAATGTACAAAATATGATATCGTACATGAACTTTTAAGATAATAGTATGTTTAACTAGTTACACAAGTCGAGAAATTCCTTAAATAAACTGCACATAAAATGCGCGAAAACAGGTTGCAGTATACAGTAGATTGCACGTGCCACACAACGAATAATGTATTCTATCATTTCTTTCATAAATACAATCGACTTTTACATTTATGTTTTTTTAAAAATGCGAATTATAGATTGTGTGAAAAAACAAAAAATTGATAACAAATTTAATTGTACTATTAAATAAAAGATTATTGCAAGCCAATTTTTAAGCTTTATTATCCGATTCACCGTTAGCTTGTTTTCTATACAGCATGATTTATCTACATAATTTGGAGATTTTTAATTATTATAAACTATTTACCGGAGAAAAAGTTGTGAAACAAAATTTATATAATTTTATGAGGAACACTGCGATAATTACTTTTCTTTTACGTTGTATAGTTACTACTTTGAGTAAAACAGAAAGGTATTTTATAGTAGGTCTAATGCGAATATTTATTGAGATATTTATCGTGAAAATTTTATTATAAATAACGTTCGGTCTGTTAACTTCGGAATGATTTTACTGTGTATAATACACAAGGTGTTTAGCATGTGTTTCAAAAACAATTTCTCTAACACTAAATTAGTTGTAGTTGACCGATGCTGAAATTTTCGTTTAGGCATTGTTGGTTTCTCAGAACTAACGGTATCAATTTGAAAAAATAACACCTTATAATTCATTAATGGGTTGTATTAAATCATATTAAACAACGATACAACTTTCTTCTTAAATTCTTAACTATTTTCCGACCAACTGTTTTTCAATTAGTATCGTACCACACAGCCTAACAGAAGGTCGACCAAAATCGGTGTGACGATTAACGTGTTAACGATAGCTCTATGGCCAATATAGGTAACGTTAACAAATGAAATTTACTACGAGTCATTACAACTCTCAAAGTCATACAAGAATACCGTGGGATTTGGACTTCTATGCGAGTTAATAGAAGCAATAACAATGAGGAATCGGTAAGGGGATGGTGGCGGTTTCGATCACCGCTTGTGTTCTTCATTTTTTCATCGGTTTCTAGAATACATTGTGCTAAAATCGCTTGGTCTTGATTACAAAATGTATATTTGTTATTTATAAAACAATTAAATCACTGCATTTAACCCTAACGATTACTATTTACAGTAGAACTTCCATCCGTTATGTGAATCTTCTATTATACGAACGGTATTTCTACTACAGCACTGTAAATACACATCGAAATTAGTTGCCTCTGTTGGACAAAATCTATCATAACGATTTAGTTTCAAAGCAGCATACGTGCTATAACGTTATATCGTAACGTTTGTATTTACCACTTAGTTTAAGATAAGTATTCCCAAAATTTCCTTCCTATCCTACACACACAATTACACGACCCTTGAATCTGTTACTCACCGATGTCGAGTCATACGTCTCAACCCTTACTCATCAAACCCTTGTGATATCCAAGAATTCCTATTGGACCTTTTCTTACTTCCACCATTTCAAAAATCAGAACTCCTAATCTTCATAAAGGATACAATGGCATTTACCAAAATCTTACGTGTAAGACCTTATATCGACAACTTCAAAGAATTGTTTCAATTTAGAACATCTATCTAAGAGCTTTCGAAAGTGTAAGATTTCCCGTAGAAAAGTTAGTAAATAAAGTAATACTTGTTATGGTTAAAAAATTACTAAACATCGGAATCTAACACTTTGTCATTGATCGCTCTCTGATTGATCAGTGTTTTTCGTTAATAACTCGTTAACAAAGTCGAATTTTAGATTTTCGCAAAGGAACAAGTTGCTTAGAATTGTGTCAACAATCACCCCTTAAAGGGACTTACTGACCTTTTGGGACACCCTGTATATTCTTTACTTATCCAACGATATTTATCGCGAGGGCAAGCTTTTAAAGTCGATAAATCAGTCCCTTTGAGCAAAAGCGACTTTATGCAATGTTTGCCAGGCGTAGGCGTTGCATTTAGAGGAGACTGTCCTTATTTTAAAATAGAAATTTTGTATCTCTATCAATCTCCAAGGACATTCAAGAGGAAAACTTTAGTAATGAAAAATTCATGAGTTCAATTACAACACCTAAAATACTAATAAAATGTTAAACTTGGTATTGTGAAAGTAATTTCGCTTTCTGTTCAGTCTTATAGAGGAGCAGTCGGGCTCCGTTTTCCGTGATTATTATTGCGATAAACCATACAATTTAAAATTATGTCCTTTCGCATATTAATTTTCCGATATCACGGGTTAGTTTAAATTAGACAAGAAATACAAACGGTATTGGTGATGCTATACTCATGGTTACTTTCAAACACGTAAAAGATCTAACACCAATAAAGATGTTTAGTAGCTAGAAAATGTTCCAGCATAACTCCATTTATCTAAACATTCACGCGTTTTTCTAATAACAACAATGTTTTTAACCTGATTATGGAAATGAATTTGCAAAACAATGTTACCCGTTCCTTTAAGTCAGTACAAATTTCTTGTGTTCCCTTCTACATCCCAACTATTTCATTAAACTTTTCTTTGTACTTCTCAATGTTTTCTGTATCCAATGGTATTAGTTCTTTTTCTATCCTTTTTTCTTCTTCCTTCTTTGTTCTTCCAGTGACTCTATCCAAACTACTTTTAATGATCTTTTAACTCTATTCTATCCTTTGTTATTAATTAGTACATAACCAATCACTGGTGTGCCCTGCATCTCTATATATGTGAATTCACCCTTCTCATCTACCATATTACCATTCAACAAGTGCCATCCTTTGTCCTCAGCCGTCGTCTTAACCGTTTGCTTTCTGCATTTATCTTACTACCTTTAGATCTTCTCTTATTCTGTTCATTTTCTTCCTCGCCATCCTTCTTCTCCTACCCTTGCATTCCAGTCCCCTCCCATTATCAACACTTTTTCATTCTCCTATATAACTCTTTGTATTTTTTGCTTCGATTCCGCCATACTTCATCCTTTGTGTATATCGTCCATATATCCCGCATTTTCCTTCTCACTCTTATTTGCCTTTTCACTAGTTTATCCTCCTCCCTCTCTTCTTTCATCGCTCATTTTTCTCTTATTTGTCGCTATACCTTCCATGGCTCTTCCTTTTTCCGACTTTTCCCTGCCGGTTGACAGTACCGTATAAATCCTTATCAATTATCCGTAATCAATTTCTTAATTTCTTCCATTGTTTCTCTTTCACTCAGATTTCTGTTAGTCCTACAAAATCTTATGCCTTTACAAATTTCCAAAAATCTGTGTCCTTATTCATCAGTCTTGCTGCATTCCTGAATACTACATTCCCCCTTGTATATTTTTGCTTCTAGTATGGACCGCCTTTGATCTTCCCCCTGAGACCTTAAATATTTGCTTCCCCCCGTCTTGTGGCTTTCTGCTCCTATTTTACCCATTTTCCCTCAATTCTCAATTTTTGATATCCAATATTTACATCCTTTCCACATTACCGCGTTCAATCTTCGCCGCTCGTATCAGTCGCTGTTGTATTTTTCTTTCCTTCTTTGTCAGATCGTGATCGATATAAATTTTTCTTCCTTTAAGCTTGTTTTTTATCTTCAAAATCCCTAACTCTTTCTCCTGTCTATATATCCTCGCTATAAGTATAGGCCCTTTCGCATCGCCCACTTTTCCTACCCATTCAAATTCACTTTGCACTTCTAACTCTTTCTCACACAAGTTACTGACTACTTTTATTATGTTCTTCTCATTTATTTCTAGATCTCTTATCACTGTGTTATTTTTTTCCTACTTCTTTTCGTGTATTTCCAGCAATGATCCTAACTTCCGAATGTCTTCATCCATTCTCGTAGTCCTTTCTATATTTCCTCCTGAATCTCTCTTTTCTTTTAAGATTTTTATTCTGTCCTACATATTTTTTATTGTATCTTTCAACTCCTTTCATTCCGTTTTTCATTCTCTTTCCTTTTTTCTTAGTTTCTGTACGTTCGTGCCGCGTTTTTAATCTCGCGGAGCTTCTGTTCCTTGTCGGTGTTGTAAGGCTCGACTTAACCCTTTCGTTTGTACGGGATCTCGACGCGACGTTATCCGCGAATTTAATGTTGGATAACTTATTTGTTAATGTCCCGACTGATGGACCTTCCGAAGTTTTTCGATTAGTTCCTTGCGACTGTTGTCAAGAGAATGTCTTCCGTTCTTTCTGCGCGATGTTTGGAAGAACGAGGAGGCACACTGATTGGTTTCAATTCAAAACCGGTGATTTGCCAATCAGCGTGCCCCTTAGACACCGCGACTACCCTTTGCAGTGCGCCCTTAGCGCGTTTTTTCCGTGGAGAGGGTAGTGCGGTACCTGGAAGACGCGAGGACCTCGGAAGTTCAGCAAGGCCTGGAAGTTTCCGCCAGGTACGAATGTTCGAGAACGAGTACCGTTCGAAGTACCGTTCTTAATTACCCTTGGGAAATGCCAAGTTTGTGACAGGTGTTCGGCTATTGAGGACAACCAAAAAAATGAAATTCTAAGTTCATTGTACAAAAGGACGGTTGTATGGCTGCAATATTCTAAAATGTCTTTATTCAAAAATAGCCTCTTAATTGCGAGTCTGTCATAAATCGACCAACGATAATCCTCACGTTTCTGTTCCTTCGTACGAAACAGTTCCCTTTTGTCTATCTTGCTTTTTTCTCTCCGCTTTCACAAATTTTTTCAACCTCATCTCCTGTTTTACAGTTTTCCTTTTCCCTGTTCGTTCTTATTATTTTCCCTTCATTTGTCCTACCTTTCTCACCTGCCATTGACTGTGTTTTCCTTACAAACTTATTTCTATCGCTCATATTTTTGTTATCCTAATTTCTAAAACTTCGCTCCCATTTCTTTAAGTTTGTTACTATTGTATTACGATCGTATTTTTCAGATTTAGATTTGAGTTAGAGTTTTCAGTTGTAAAAAATTTTTAGAATCTACCAAAAACAAAGAAATAATACAGCTTCAGTGTTACCATTCGCACGTGCTCCGATCCGTTTTCGCTTCTTAACTCTGCTCGCACTCTTGCTCACAACCCCTTATCGTGACTCGTGTTCTCTCTCTCTCAGTCACACACTCTGTCCCTCTCGTTAGCCCATCTTTACCAACCGCACAGACTCTCGTTCATCCTGGTGCGAATTTTAACAATAATTCCACACAATTCAGCATTATTTCTCTCATAGAAAAATGATTAAATTTGTCATTATTTTTGTAAATAATTTGTTTTTATCTCACGCAAGCGTTGTTGGATGCCTCACGGCGGTTGGATGCCTCACGGCTCTAACCCAAACCTAAATCTACTACATTGATGATATTTACTTTGACCTGACGGTCGCTTATAAACAGAAGATAACCAGCAACCAATATTGACGCATACGCTGCCACAGACACATAACTATAGGCAAAATTTAATACAGTAACAGCAACAGTTTTTCACGAATATCTCGAAAACTAATTGTACGCGAGATCGCCGCTTAGACATACCTACAGGAAAGACTAGTTTATAAATCATTCA
>SMSQ01002240.1:16722-49729 GCA_019453375.1 Ctenoplectra terminalis | reverse complement strand
CCTCCATCTCTCGTTTAACAAATAAAGCTGAATGTTTGTTTAAACATTGCTAGACGAAAGCATTGTCTGAAGATAACGGAAGGAACTTTCGGGACAACCTAATACAACGAGAAATTCTTCAATTTTAAATGAAAATCTCGGCGACAGATAAACAAGTTTCAAAAGTTTCTTCCTTCTTGAAATCTTTGTAACAAAATATAATAATGTTAGTCCCTGCAATAGTAATTTCAATATCAAATATCACCGCCGATACTTACAAACGTGCAGTTGATGCGACGTTAAAGCCCATTTAAAAGCAAACTACAATGAAATTTAAAATTAAATTAATAAAAAATGAAACCGTAAATTGCTGATATAAAATTTCTAAAAATCAAAACATTGCTCCTCCAACTCTTCAACTTTATTATCACTTATCCTGTATTACTATGTAGATAATATTTAAGCGTCATTAGACTATGATGCAAGTATGCGTAAATACGTGTGCACTCATCCAGACGATTAATTTTCATACATCGGCGCAAACATCCACGGCTTCTCACATTTTAAAGCGTAATTCATGCTCATTCCCGCTCAACGAGCTTACCCCGAGCAATCCTCATAATTGCAATAATAACAGTAATTGTGATAATGGCGGTTTACTTCATTGTACGGAGAGTACAAGCATTAACTTTATTATCGTGGCTTGTAATCGTCACCGACTGAAACACTTGAGGGGTGTTACGGTGTATCTAATTCACCAACAAATTGCGGGTGCGCGAAAATAAACTGCGCCCGAGCGTCCTGTCGCAGCTGCTTCGCGACGACAGAAGGAAATTGTTAAAAGACCAAATTTTTATCGTCGTTTCGACGTCATTTTATTCCGTTCGGTTCTATTTCTGTCTGGTTGAAAGTAGTTTGAAATTCGCTCGTAGCGCAAACTATAGTTTAGATATAACAGAGACACGCTATATTTGTGATAAAGTTTAATTTTAACTTTTACTACAATTTCAGTTTACAAGATTGAGAGTTAGCAAATACAAGA
The DNA here is from genome assembly GCA_019453375.1 of Ctenoplectra terminalis. NCBI lineage: Eukaryota > Metazoa > Arthropoda > Insecta > Hymenoptera > Apidae > Ctenoplectra > Ctenoplectra terminalis. The sequence continues at coordinate 48,708 of SMSQ01002240.1, read as the reverse complement.
TAGGTATTTTTAAATTTATGTTCGTAAAGAGCTTTAATCCCTTGTCCTATAATCACAAGTCGCACTCGTAGCGCAGATTATGGCCCAGATAGAAGAAAGACACGCTATATTTATAATAAAGTTTAATTTTAACTTTTACTATAATTTCAGTTTATAAGATTGAAACTTAGCAGATACAAGATAGGTATAATATTTCAATGCTTTGTTGCTGTATTAAGGCAGTGAATCAAATGTTGCATTTTTAATCAAATATTGAAAAAATCGTAAGGCAGAGGGTTAAGTAGATTGGTATTATATCCAATCACACTATTCTTTGTGACGAAACAATGTAATATACTACGTAACTTGCGCCACACATTCGTGTTCCTTAAAAAAATTTTTTTTTAATTTAGAAACATTATAGACTAACAGAATAGGAGAGCTCGGGAGGCATAGAAACATATAACAATTTCTAAATTAATCACAGTTACAGGCAAACCATTGTAAGCCGGTTATACAGGGTTAACAAGAGTGTTATGGATTGAAGGAATGGAAATTAATTTTAATTGAATTCTGCGAAGCGCGTTGATAACCTATTAAATAAAACTTCTGGTCGCAGTACCAGCGCAACCAGATACACGCTGATTCTTGTTATAAAAATAAATAAAAAGTACAAGTCTAGTTACAAGTCCTCCTCGTTAAATCGTGCTTCGACTAAAATAACTAATTAACGCAATCTCCATCTTTAAATCAATTATTGACTCAACTTAAACTTTTTAATTAAACGTACACAGAAACTTTACTTTTTAAATTAAACTATACAACTTTAATCTCTTCAAATATGCCGCTTTAGGAATCCGCAAACAAATATCCGCTACGACTCGCTTCAACAAACTTTTCCCAAAAACTAATGCATCGTGACCAAAAGAACACTTCGATCGGTCTTCTTTTCCATTTCATAATTTACATCATCATTCAATTTGAAACCATCCTAACCCTTGCGGTACCAAAGAACGCGACGCGTCGACGCGCGGTACCACGAGTCCTCCGAGGAAACAAACCAGCGCAATGTCATTGGAAGGTGCAACAATACAGTAAACGAAAGGATCGGGACTCGCTATTTCGAGTTAATACGGGGTTGTAAGCGGCGCATGAGCTAGCCAACACCGATCGTTTCCAGCAGCGGCGTATCGAGGTCTGCGAGTTATGCGCCCGTACTTACTGCAGGCACGTAAGGTACCCCCGTGTACTGGCGGAAAAGATAGGGAGAGTGAGTGCGTTGCCTGGTATCAATTTGTCTGGCTGGTAGCAGGTTCACTCGACCAGACGAAGGTCGCTTTGTGCGAGCCGCTATCCGGCATTCTATCAAACCCAACAACATTCGCTACGATCGATTTATTCTCCCAACGGCCGCGTAAGATACCAATTACCTGTAGCGCGTACGCTACTCACCTTCGAATGGAAATCGGCAGTTAAGCGACCGTCCAGCTTTCGTTCTGAGCCAATGGTGGCCACAGGTGGAGCTCCTCCTCTACCACGATTTTCCTTCCTTTTGCTCGTGGACGCGTTTAGCGGCGCTGAGTGAATTTCAATCTGATTAACGAATAATGACTAGACCGGGTATTTTTGTGCATTAATAGGAAAATTTGTAGGCATGGAAATATATTAGGTTGTCTCGCAAGTTCCTTTCGTTATCTTCAAGCAATATTTTCGTTTGGCAATGTTTAAATAAACATTCAGCCTTATTTGTTGAAAAAGATGGAGGGAGAAAATAGCGCAAAATGAATCTTGTATAAAATAATAATATATTACGTATCCATTACTTGTTAATAAAACGAAAGAAACTTTTGGGGCAATCTAATACATGGTGCAGATAACAAGGAATAAATAAGCTCGAAGTTTTGGTACAAAAACAATGTATTTTTTATTTCGAGTAAGATAGTTTCTAGACAATGTTTCTATTAAGCAATAATTTTTATTTCAGATCAGAAGATTTTTGGTACTTCTCTTTTAAGGTTAAACGAATTTGTTATTATTAATGTTCGAATTAAAAGATGTTTCTGGAAAATTCAAAGTAATTAATTAAACAGTAGCAGTGAAAAAAAAATTCGTATTTAATTGTTTTAAAGTATCCCACGTTGAATAGTATAAATAAATTTTAAAGGAACGGTCACCAAAAAATTCTAATTAAGGAGGTAATTTGGTTGAAATATCGAGCAATACTCGTGAATTTTTTATTTTGCGAATAAAAGATACAATCGTGCAGAGCTTTTTATATAATATTCGTCTAGTTTAAAAGTATAGGAAAACAATTTTTTATTAGTCTTTTAATTGTTTCTTTTATACAAAAATTGAGCTCTAACGTTTGACGCTTTGAAGAACCTTTTCGTAGATCTATGATAAACGAAAATTTCAATAAAATTTTAATAAAATTTCAAAAAATTAAGCTCTCTTCTCAACATTTTATTCTTAAAGACCACCCAATGTATTAGATAAAAATAGCCAAGCTATAACGAGACAGCTAAATTGAATTAAATCGAGATAATTCAATTATTAGTTTAATGACCTAATAAAGTGGACAAATTATCGTGTCCTCGAGCAACGGAGGACATTAAAAATATTGGAGAAGTAGCTACTTATTTTTCGTCGCGTCCTTGAAATTGTTGGGGCAGTTATATCCTAGGCTTCCTAGAAAAAAGCGATGGCCTCGAGGAACAGTTTAGGCGGTTCTCCTCGGATGTGTTCTCGAAGTCTAACCGGAATGTGCATCCTTATGCACCACGATCGTCTTCCGTCGATCGACTCTTCGTCCCGCGAGTTAGAAATTATGGAAGCCAGACTCGATCGATTTTGATAATCTTCCATGGTCTCTATAGTATACTTACGAGTATTTTCGATGATCCAGTTCAAACGCACCACGAAATCTGCATAATTCTCTCTTTCTCTCTCGCGCTGGCACAGCGAGTTGAAAGGAAAACGAGCGACGCGTACGAGAAAAAAAGAAAACAACTTTCTGAGTAAGAAAGACAGAAGACGAAGGAAATGACGAGAAGAAGATAGTTTTGAAATAAAAGCTGAATTTCGACGAACGATTAAATTTTTAGTAGTTTCTTTTTTTACATTCTAAATCTCTTTTAAGTGGAACCAAAGTTTAGGCATAGAACGAATGTATTTCTTATTTTGAGCAAGACTGATAGGTTTAAGAAAGGTTTCTGTTAAGAAGCTATTTTTATTCTGGATCGGAAAATTTTGAATGCCTCTTTTATTAAGTTTAAAAATATTTTAACTTTAAATTGCAGTTAAACATTTTTATATTAACTCATTACACTCTTAAACTTTTTGAAAACTTAGTATTGCTATAAAATTATAAATGTTTCCTTTTATTTATTTATTTGGTCAATTTCCTTTGTTTTTAACATAAAAGAATAAATTTTTGATCTGACGAAAACACAAAATATAATTTAAACTTTATTCGTGAAGAAAATTGCTCAAAGAATTAAAAGATCTAAATTTTCTGAATTATTAAAATTTGTCAGACTTACGTTTGGTAAGAATTTAATAAAAAAAAAATAGAAGAAATATAAAGGTTTCAAATGCATGCGATGAAATAAGGATAAATAAAAATGAATCTTTCGATTCTTTCAAAACGTTTTTTATTCAACATTGCACATTCTTAAATACATTTGGTCTCGACAGAGGAACATTATTGGTGGGAATTCGTTTTGCCTACCTGAAGGGAATCTCCTCTTAAATTAACTTTATCATCTAACATCGTATCAACGTACAAAATATACAATATATTTACAAAGGTACTCGACGACAGTGTTACCGATCTGAAACACAATCTCGCTACAAAAGTTGCTCCTTACGATCTANTTTTTTTTACCCTCCCTTTGATTTTTCTCGTCGGGCGCGTTTTTCAATTTCGAGCTACTTGTTGACGAGTGGTTGGAATTATTGTTAGATTAACCCTCGCGTTCGTGTGTCCGGGTCACTTGAGGCTCACTGTCTTTAGCGTTAGAGCAGTNAATTATTAAAATTTGTCAGACTTACGTTTGGTAAGAATTTAATAAAAAAAAAATAGAAGAAATATAAAGGTTTCAAATGCATGCGATGAAATAAGGATAAATAAAAATGAATCTTTCGATTCTTTCAAAACGTTTTTTATTCAACATTGCACATTCTTAAATACATTTGGTCTCGACAGAGGAACATTATTGGTGGGAATTCGTTTTGCCTACCTGAAGGGAATCTCCTCTTAAATTAACTTTATCATCTAACATCGTATCAACGTACAAAATATACAATATATTTACAAAGGTACTCGACGACAGTGTTACCGATCTGAAACACAATCTCGCTACAAAAGTTGCTCCTTACGATCTACATAATTTTTCTCTACGTACAGACACCGCTTTTTGTTTTCCCCGTTGATAAAAGAATAACGATGTTTATTACAACGATACATAGTTCGATCAGTTCTCGAATCTCCATCCAATACTTTTGAAAAACACCGTAATTTCGAAGGGCGCCGTTCGAAAGAGACCCCTCGGTTTCTTTTACGTTTCTCTGGTCGCTGGTCTGCAAATTAGAAGCGAGTTATGATAATATCGTATGAGACGGGCACGCGAGAGGAAACGAAACGCGCATTTCATCTAGAAAATGAATGGAAACGACGAGACTTAATTCGAAAATAGGGGCAATCTTTCTAATTTTAAAAGTCACAAATGTCGACTCTCGAAAGAGAACGCCCTTCCGATCCACGTAGACAGTATTCCATCGTATTTTTAATATTAAACATTCAAGCGTATACAATTATTTTCTGTTGAAAGTCGATTAGCTCTTTGGTGGGTGCAAGTGTCTCTCAGATTAATTTGATTAAAAAAGAGCATTTAATGCTAGCTCTTTTTATTAGACTCGATTGGATCATTTTGATCATTTTGATAGGTGCGTTAAAACAAAGTTTTTAAAAAATAATATTAGTTAATTGTGCTTTGAATTATCAGAATGTTTATGTTTAGAGGCTTATTCGGCACATTTTTTTGTATACAAATTTTATTTTGAGTGTACATTTTCTGTGAATATACTTGTTCATCTTAAGCGCGAAATTTGAAATCTACAGACGGGTTCCGTAAATCTAGTGTTGGACAAATCGTTTTTAGAAATTTTTATTTCTTTGTTTGTTTTATCCGTAGAGAAGATGGTCTAAATATGGACTAGTACTTCTATTTCATAATTTATTGTCAAATCTGTTGACGATTTTTAACCCTTTATATCTCGATTTTTGCTTGTTTATCGGAGAAAAAATTAACAGTAACTTTTAAAGGGTTAAAAATATAAAAGAACGTAAAAAATAAAAAATAAAAACAAAAATTTGACGGAAAATTGTAAAAAAATGGGATTCACCGACCCATTATAGTAAGATCTTGACAAAACATTATTTATACCCTCCTACTGTGTTCATAAAAGCTTACTTTAATTTTATAACAATCATGATCGCATACTTTTTAAAAATCTAATAAAACATTTATTCACATATTCTACAACGTCTATAAAAAGAAATTCCATAAATCTGAGTCTTATAAAATAAGAAATAAGCAACTCACATAAATCAAAGCCAAACACAATAGGACAGTTAAGGTACTATATGACACGAACAATTAATAACCGATAATTTTCCAACTCTAACACAAACCTTTCTTTACTCTAAAATCATTAAACGATCACCTACGAACCAAAAAATATATCTCTCAGATACACTCGCACCCACTCTTAACCAATCCTCCCAATGAATTTCCAAAATTTTTCAACACAGACGCGTCCCGTTTTAAGGAACAGACTCGTCCAATAAACGGCCAAACGAATCAATTACAAATCTCTAAGGAATCATCTCTATCCGAAACACGTTCCCGCTCGTGCGACACGCTTCGTCCGCGACGTCTGTTCGTTTCGCGAACCGGCCTCGCGAACGCGCTAGATTTACACGAATACACAAAACAACGCGTGTCGAATCGACTTTTTCCACGGTGAATAACAAACTGCCTGCGTTACCGGAATCGCCTGAGCTATAAGTCGGAAATCGTTTTCTTTCACTTGGTCGTTTCCTCCACTCCCTTGCCGAACGTCTCGGCAGCCTCTTCTCTCTTCCCCGACTTAACACGTAACTATTACCGAGGACCTGAAGCGTATCGAGTATCCTCTCATTACTCAGCCGTGCAAAATCCCGGACGGAAGACAAATAGCGTTGCTACGATGGCGAAACGCGGCCTGATGGGCTCCGTGCCACGAATGAAGACGTTGCTCGCCGACTGATTAGCGCCTCCCGAGTTCATTGTTTGCGTCTACCGGTCGCAAAGATAGAACGAGCCAGAGAATGAATACCGGTGGAGAGAAGAGAGGGCCACACACATGCAGCTTCCCAGCGTCCATATTTGATATTATCCTTGGCGAGTTCCTCCGGTTCACTCGTCGCTGTCCGCTTATTACGATGATCTTCCCTTTCCGCGAACGAGTCGATGAATAATTAGACCTTTCTCTCTAATCGGCCAGTGAATCGCATAAATTTCTATCGGCTTAATTGAGGAAGCTACTGTGGAAATAGATTTGTGCCGCGCAAAGATGCCGGTTTTCCTTTGTTCGAGCCTCGATTAATCGCGGCTACCGTCTTCGGGCTACCTGCTTGGCGAGCGCTAATTTCTAGGGCTTAATTGACCATGCGCGGTAATGCGACGTTTGTGTCATTTCTTTTTTCCTTCTTCTTTTTCCTTTTTTTTTGTCTCATAGATCGAGCTTTTCACTTTTGACGATGCTGGGCCGAGCAGAGGGTTCGCGTGATTGCGATCGCGTTCGCTGATGATTCGTGAATGGTTCTAATTAAGTTTCAAAGAGAGTGATGCGTCTTTTTGTATCGTTTCCTTCCTTTTTCTATCGTGCTTGGAAACAGGGAGAGATATGGTTTGCTGTATCAAGTTTTGAATCGTTAGGTATTCTTGAGAGTTTGTGGTGTGTGGATTATGAACACTGTCTTGAACATTTTTTCAAGGGAAATTCGAAGATATTGAATCGATCGAAATTTAATGTCGAATGAAATAGTAGAACCGTTGTAGTAATCGGTGTTGTAATCGATTCGAAGAAACTTGACAAGCGCAATTTTTAAGTTCGATTTTCAAAACTTAAGTGGAACATAACTCAGTTTGAAACAATTTCCTAGACTTAATTTCTAGATCCGGTTTTCCAAGGTTTTACTCGAATTTAACTGTTTAAAAATAGATCAATATATGTATAATAGTATCAAATATAATTTTAAAATCGTTCGAATCAACAGCATTAAATACGCTTTGAAAATGCTCAAAGTCGCAATTTCTGACGAGGTTTTGCCATGAAATGGCTCGGTCGCTGAGAAGAGACAAAGGTAATTGGCTCGAAGGATTTCGTTCGGTCACGTTGCGATGCTGTTAACAGAAAACGGTGGAAGCATCGTTCAATCGGCGTACAGTGTCGTTGTTATTTGGAAAGATCGAATTGCCATTTTCTCCGGATGAAGAGGATTAGCGATATTGGCCGGAGAAATCGGACCGGTGTAGTGGTACGTCAGCCGCGGCTTGACTTTTGTGTTTTCGTTCTTCCTCGCGACTCTCGGCTCGAAACGAAGCGAACCAGCTTTCTCACAGCGTTCAGGGAAGGAAGGTAACACTCTTCTTGCTCTTTCTCTTCATCTTTTTCTATCTTTTTCTTTCCTCCCTTTCTTTCTTTCTCGTTCCCGGTGTTTTCGCGACTGGCCGGCACCATCTATCATTCTGTCAGCTAGGAGATTTCAATTTGCTCTCTTTTTGCGCCATTACCAGACCCCGAAGCTCAAGCAAAATTGTATTTAATTGTGATTGACTGCTAAGTGGAGGTGGCCGACCGCCGCCATTTGTCCTCCGATTTTTGCATATCCCTAATTGCGGGAGGAACATTGCCGCTGAATGAGACTCCGAATCATCTGTCTCGCGAGAAAGAACCCTTAAAACTTGGCTTCGCCTTTTGTTTTCAGTTTAGTTTCTATTTATCGAGCTCGTGCATCAAGCATTTACACCGACGAGAGATTTTACGATCGTTGAGCGAAAGATTTGTACGCTGCTGGCTAGAAATATTGAATTTTTAGACCAAGGATTAGAATTTAGAATTGGGATTAGACCAAGAACGAATATGAATTTTTAGAGCAAGGAGTAGAATTTTTTTTAACCCTGCTGTGATACTTGGGTCTTTTTCGAGAGAATCTCGTTTCGCTTTTCTTAAGGATTTTCTAATTTTAAAAGAGATAGAAAAAAAGTTATTATTCAATATACATAGATTCTCGTTCTTATTTTGTGTCCCAAATATTATTATATTATAAATAAATAAGGTATTTTTAATAGAATGAAATTTCAAACTGCAAACTTCGAAAAAGTAAAGATTTGTTTTCTTCGGAATTAGAAAAATATTCTAAATAAATTAGAGCAAGATCGAAGCGAATAAACTTTGAAGATCGTAGCAGGGTTGAATAAAGAATTGAGAATTTTAAGTTAATTCGAAGAATAGTAATTTTATGGTAATAGAATTGTTTTAAATTTGTAAATAAACTTTTTGAATTTGTAATATTTTTTTGAACATTTTAATACCAATACACAGTGCAGTAGATCGGTAACGATATGCAAGTTATTAGATGAATTAAGTAAATGGTTCCAAATTTTTAGCCAGCAGTGTATGTTACTTGTAATCGGAAAAATAATCGGGGCAGTGTGTTCCTTAACGCCTACGGATTCTTTGGTTTACCTGAAAAATTTTTAATCGACTGTGATGTTCGCTGTTCTTTACAATCGACGAGGTACTTCAGTTTTTCTTACGTCGTTATTTACTATCAGATTCATTTACAAATCATTTATGATCAAACTTATTTATATATATAAAAAAAAAGAAAAAAAAAACATTGATTTAACTCTCCTGTTGCGTTTATAACAATCATGTCTTAACACCAGACAATTACTGTCAATTCGAACCCTTTTTCTATTTCTTAATTTATTTAATCACTAGCTAAAAATGTATATATACATTTTCTATAGCAGAGGATTAAATTTTTATTCACAAGAATTGTATTGAAATCCATTATTATTCCGGGTAAGATGATTCGATCTCGTCTAGGTTACGAATTTGTAAATCTTTATAAATTCTATATAAATCTTTTGAATTTATCAATATTTTAAATGCACATGTATTTACATTGCAAACACATTTTTTTTTTTTCTTTTAATTTAAATATCAAATAAAGTCACGATATACTGACTCTTTAAAAAAAAGTATATCAACACTCCCCAACTTATCCTATAAAAAGTACCTAAATGTTTTGCACGTACATTCACCCTCTATCAACCAAAAGTCTCTTAACCCTCTATAGTCCGAATTTTGTCTGCTTATTGGAGAAAAAATTACGATTACAGTTTTTCACTTTGATTTGAAAATATTTTAACTAATAATTACCGTAAATGGATCATGGTGTCGCTACAATAATACAGTAATCAAATTTAATAGTGCAGTGATAACTAAAGAAAATTAATTTTTTAAAATATAAATACATCAGTTTCTAACTTTTAAGTCACACGGTCCCATAGAGGGTTAAATCATATATCAAGAACTCTTTTGCGACGTCGAAAGGTTCAATAAACGCACCAGAAGGGCCAAAAATGGAACAAAAAAAAAGAGAAAATCTATATTTAATTAGCGACGTGTTTCGCAAGTACCGTCATTCACGTAGAGACACGTTACGTTTCTGCAGTCGCGTGGATCGATCGTCGCGATCGAGAGATCCCCGTCCGTCTATTTATATATGTACACAATTACTTATACAGCGTCGCAATAACTTAGTCGAATCTAATCAGATATTTACACAAAGCCTACAGCTAGAACACGCTTCGCGATACTTTATTTACAATCAACCTCGAGGCACGCACGCCTTGGTCGTTCGCCTAACCCTAATCAAAGAAACAACGTGTCTTTCGCCTCGATTCGTCTCGAATATGCTTTACAACCGCCTCTTCTATACTACCTCCCTTATCGCATCCCCTAGGCTACCGAGTTCATCAGACTCGTTCCGTTTCGCGTATCAACGATGTTATCGCGGGTACGATCTGGTAAAAAATGTTGCGGAATCCGGCAACAAGGCCGCACGAGGAAAAAGCATTAGCGAACAGCAACGTGTACCGGCGTTTGCGCGAAGCAATTATTGCTAATTAAACTATCCGCCGGTATTCGAAACTGAAATTCTTTGCCCGGATGCCTCGAGAAATCCGGCTTGACTACGCTCTGCGAGAAAGTTAGGCAAATTTGAAACATTTTTCTCTTTCGTTTTCGAAGATCACTTATTAGTAACGCTTGTGCTGTTTCCTACGTACCAGTTGCCTCGATGGACCAATTAGCTTCGTGGATCGTGTAACGAAGCTTCTTCGATTGTCCGGCTCGATCGTTCGTTTTATTCGTCTCGGTGTTCCGATTTTTCTTCGAGTTTTTCATAATTTGCAGTAAACTTCTGTGGTGGTTTGAAAAACTCTCGTTTAGATTCGAAGAGTAAAAAATTTCGCCTTTTTAGTAACTTGTATTTCTCTCTCAAACTTTGATCAGAAGTAGTACAAAGTTTCAGCTTCGAGTCGTTGTGTTCAGCTTCAGCTATGTGTTTCTCCACGTACGTTTCATCTCGAAGAAAATATTTGTATCACCAATTTCTCCGACGTGTTCTTCTAACCGAAGAAGCTTGATTTCACTCTCTTTGCAGCAGCTCGTACAGCGCCGCGATGTAGGTCTGTGCCATTTGTAGGGTCTCGAACTTGCTGAGCTTTCTGTCGTTACCTAGACTAGGCACGACGTCCCTGAGCCTATCGAACGCATCGTTCAGACTGTTCATCCTTCTTCTCTCTCTGGCGTTCGCTGCCAGCCTCCTCTTTCTCAACACCTCGATACCAGGCGTGCCGTTTTTGATCTTCTGCATCGTCTCCTTTGTCTTTTGGCCTGGATACTCGATCGACGAGATGTGAAGATTGTCGTTTTTCTGGTGGTACCTCGAAGGCTCGCACTTGCCTCCCTGTTGGCTTTGGGCGTAGTTTTCGTTTCTCTGGGCGCTGTACGCGGCGCCCAAATAAAGAATGTCGCCCCTCTGCCCATAAGGATTGCCGTTATTCCTAGGCAAAAAAGCATCACCTTTCGGGATACCATAACTCTTCGCCGCGAAGAAGCTCTCCTGATTCTGACCGAACTCGCACCTGCCGTTGCCAAAGATATTGCTCGCGTGGTGCTCCATCTTCGGCGGGATGTCCGGGTTCTGTTTCACCGTTTGATTCTCGCCGGCGAATTCTGTTCGACCGGACGCGTCTTCGTAAACGTTCTCCATGCACTCGTTCATCCTGAAGACAGTCTTCCCTTGTTCCTTTATCGTCCTCGTGTTATTCGAGTGGCCGATTTGATGCTCGTTCCGGCAGCCCTCTTGGTAGTAGCCCTCGTAGAACTCGGTGAAGTTGAAGCCGGTCGTGGTCGCGTGAAAGCCTCCATTCGTTGCACCGATCTCTTGGTACTCGCGATTCTGACAATCGACGGAGCTCACGCTTCCACAGCTGCTACCCCTGGACCTCGGTGGCTGAGGGTAGATCTCTTGATTGTTCCAACCGCGCGGATTCGATTCTGGGCTACTCGCGGAACCGTAACCCTCGGAATCTAACAGCTCGTACTGTTGGAAGCTGGCGTAGGTGGTCATTCTCGCGGAATGTCTCTGTTTCTTCTGTATGTTTTTTTTTTTTTTTTTTTTTTTTTTTTCTGCGCGTGTTTCAACGATGTACTTAGGGCGACGTTCAGAACATGATACACTAGAACTTTCCGAAGGATGATCTCTTCAATCAACCGTCATCTCATTTATACGGAACGGATTTTGGCTAATGTTTTTCAACCGAGACTCTTAACGAAGTACAAATTCTCGCGGTACGAACAATTCATCCCCTTGAGATCAGAAACATTCTCCCCTGAGATCAGACGGATTGGCTGATCCTGACGCGGGATGTCATGTTTCAATCGATATCTCAGATCGGTCGAAGGAATCGAAAGGACTCTCGGGATCCTCTGGATGACCGTGTGTGCTTCGCGTACGGAAGCGTTGCGTAAACTGACTTTACCTGGCGATCTCGTGGTCTGGACCATGCTGCCCAGTTTTCTTAGGGTCCGATAGTGGGGATGGAAGACTCCTGGGACCCACGTGGAAGGGATCCCGGAGGAGTGGAAGGGGCCCACAGGGAAGTGGGCATCTCTTTGTAGAAGCCGCGCGACCGGACACGCCCCTCGTCTTCCTTCGTCCTTCTTCTTTGCTGGGGGCTCTCCAAGTTAGAGCCAAAAGACGATCAACGTGAAAGAAAGGCGCTCTATCAAATGGCACGCACGGCCACGGGACGAGGCGCCGCGTTCTTGACATTTGAGACACGGCAACTGGCGGCTTGATTTTTTTTTTCTCTCTTTTCTCCCTTTTTTTTTACCCTCCCTTTGATTTTTCTCGTCGGGCGCGTTTTTCAATTTCGAGCTACTTGTTGACGAGTGGTTGGAATTATTGTTAGATTAACCCTCGCGTTCGTGTGTCCGGGTCACTTGAGGCTCACTGTCTTTAGCGTTAGAGCAGTAACGCGCACAGTGATAGAATTGTTTACGTAGCTTTGATGAAGTGCCATTTTACGTTTTGAGGAAGAAACACGTATCAAACAAAAAAAAAAAAAAAAAATGCATTTAGATTGTTCATTCAGTTATTCGTATTTTTTTATATACTCTTCGTTTTAATACCTTTAGTACAAAAAAGTATTCTTTAATTATCTGTAGCTCTGGTATTAATAATGAAAAAAACGGTAAAAATTTTTGCAAAAGCATCAATTTAGATTTTAATTAAAGAAGCTTGAACTATGAAATATTACGATGTAAAGTAACTCTAAATTAAATTCTAATTCGTAGGATAAAAGAAAATGTAGGAATTATTTATGTATTAGGTGCAATTAGTAGTCGAGNCTACTTGTTGACGAGTGGTTGGAATTATTGTTAGATTAACCCTCGCGTTCGTGTGTCCGGGTCACTTGAGGCTCACTGTCTTTAGCGTTAGAGCAGTAACGCGCACAGTGATAGAATTGTTTACGTAGCTTTGATGAAGTGCCATTTTACGTTTTGAGGAAGAAACACGTATCAAACGAAAAAAAAAAAAAAAAAATGCATTTAGATTGTTCATTCAGTTATTCGTATTTTTTTATATACTCTTCGTTTTAATACCTTTAGTACAAAAAAGTATTCTTTAATTATCTGTAGCTCTGGTATTAATAATGAAAAAAACGGTAAAAATTTTTGCAAAAGCATCAATTTAGATTTTAATTAAAGAAGCTTGAACTATGAAATATTACGATGTAAAGTAACTCTAAATTAAATTCTAATTCGTAGGATAAAAGAAAATGTAGGAATTATTTATGTATTAGGTGCAATTAGTAGTCGAGTGAAATCAATATTGAAGGAACACAGAAAGAATTAAGCTCTATGAAGAATTTAAATTAGATATTAAATCATTGTACGTCACGCGGATAGTTTACAAGCTGTAAACGAGGACCAAAGTAATTATGTGACTCGTTGGCAACTTCTATTTTTTTTCTCGTCCCTCTTTTTTCTTATTTGTCGCCGTCGTACTTTATGACACTTTAAATACAGAGGGGCTGGAAAGTGTGGACAAATTTGACTGGTTTACGAGGGTTGCGCTCAGTGTCCATTCTTTGTAGACAGTGCAGATTCTTAGGATAGCTTTTTTCCAACCTTTTACATTTTTTTTTTCCTTTTTTTAGGGATCTTATCTCTCAATTTAATGTATTTTGAATATCTTACATAATCTGTATCACTAATTTATATTAAATATTGTATACTTGTTTGAAAGATTAGTTCTTTAATCTTAGAACTATCGACAATCATAGTATATTTATTTCTACCGAAGAAATTAAAATGAAAAGTATATAAAAAAAATACGTGACGCAAGCGAGACAAAGCTTTATCTATATTTTTAACAGAAATTCACGAAAAATCTTCTCAAATGCACCATAATTAATTTATAAAATTTCCGTGGAAAAATTACGAATGAATCATTCTGACAATTTTGGTAGCATTAATCCTGCTACGATTCTAAAATTCTCCTCGACCAAAGTGTGTTCTAATTTAAAACAAAATTCCTAATATGATCCTAATTTTGATAAAAATGTGTCCTTAAAATTCAAACGAAGATAAACTTGTATATTTCTGAAAATTGGGAAACTTATTAACGAAAGTAAAACTCAATTGGGCCAAAAATGACCCAACGGTCGCGGCAGGGTTGAAGAAACGCAAACAAAGAAAATGGAAAGATCGATGTATGCTTAATTTTCCTAAAACAGGGTTTCACAGTAGCACGATGAAAAAAATTACGCTGATTCTCTCGTAACGCGTACCAAGAGGCCACGAGTATTGCATAACGAATTTAAAAATAACGATAAACTAAAAAAAAAGAAGAGACAGTCCTTGGTGTTTCAAGCTCATGCATTCTGAAACACGTGAATTCTGTTTGACGTGGTAGATGCGCAAGATTCACGCGAAAACACCTTTATTGACGAATCTTATTGTACACGATTATTTTTACCGACGTAAATAGCTGCGTTGGTCATCGAGCTTGTTGTACCATTTAGAATCACGACAAGAGGTTATGAACACCTTCATCAGTGGACAAAACCTCATGCTGGTGTATTGAACCAATTGTTAGAATGATAATGTTAATCGTACTTCATTGTTCGATTATAATTGATTCGGTTGATACAGTGTTGATAATGTGAATAATTATTACACGTTTTAAACACGTGTTTAATATTAAGCGTGCAATAATTATTATTTAATATGTATTAAATGAATCGTGAATAAAAAATAAATCACTTTTACAGTATCGATTTCACGGGGGGCAATTTAATAAGATTTTTTATTTTTTGTTATTTATTTTTTATTTCGATTTTTTTGCATTCTTTTTAAATAGAACTATTTACTTTTATTATCGCTAATTTATTATGCTTTCCAAGACGAATTCAACGATGTATATAATGACTATTTTTCATTAACAATGTATCGGTTATTTTTGTAGATATTAATAACGAGTAGCGACTCTGACAGCGTCTTTAATATCCACGAGAGGGTAAATAATTAAACACGATACATCACTCTTACTATCAATATTTATAAAAATAACCGATACATTATTGATCAAAAATAGTCGTTGTACACATCCTCGACTTCGTCTTGAATTTCGTAACAAATTGGGATGAATAAAAATATATAATCCTATTTTAAAAAATTGCATTATCAGTGAATACGTCTTTAAATAAGAGCACAGAAAAAGAAATCAAATATATAACAAATAACTTTTCTATGAAACATTCTTTCGCATTTTAAATAATTACAGAAATAACAGCACTGTACAATCCATTTACACGAGTTATGAAATATATAATTCAACATAACACTAGCATATAGAATACTTTACTTTAAAAAGTAAAGAGAAATTAAAGTATTTACTCTTTACTTTTACTAATTAAATTGCATCTAAAATTGATTAATCTTCAAAATTAAATATTTTCATCGTAACACAGTACCAACGAAATAAAACTAAATAATTGCAACTTTTTCCCGCGACACGAGACGAACGAGGTGAAATCGATTAACCTCCGTTTGGCCGCAGACGCAAACCCGTGATTTTCGAAATTTTCTATCCCACGAAAACTCGGGAACAGGGCTCAGGGACCTGTGTAGGCGTACCTCATTTGTTTCTCTCCTCTTTTTCGGAAACTCGAAGTCACTTGGTCGTTCGCAAAAGGCGGCAGCCTCAAGAAGCTCATTATCCTCTGCTAATACGTAACAAATGAGCCGACTTCTCGTGCCCGACCCATAACGAAAAAAGGAGCGTGTACGAGACGCCAACACCGACGGGTTTACGCCCATGAGCGCACTTTAATTTATAAAAGGGTGCTGTCGTCGGTGTTCGCTTCGTGCACGAGTTATCTTGTCGGTGCTGTTTGCGTTTCTTTTGTTTGCTTCTCAGGGTATTCGAGTCGATTAATCTTGAAAGGGCACGCGTTCGAAAATTGTGATTGTTTGTCCCAAGGCGAATTTAATTAATAATCAACCAGATATTAATGAAACCTTGATCCGCGTAAGATCACGTTGAAAGATTGATATCATCGAATGATTCGCGAAGACGACCGTGTTTATTCGATAATGTTTATCGATATGTCGGCTATTCTTACTTCGATGCTGTCGACATCATTCGTTTCTAGAAATAATTTGTCGCACAGCGCATAATTTAAAAGCTATTCGAGGCGATCGAGTTAAATATTTCATCCTGTATGTGGCTACTGAAAAAATAGTAAGACAGGGGGTTAAATATAATTGAATGAAAATAATTATTTGTTGGATACGAGAAGAGAGAAATAAATAAAAAGTAAAACTAGATAAAATTTTGAATCATTTAATAATCAAGTTTGTACCGGATTGTTTAATCTTTAGTGTAACTCAATATGAATTAATTTTAGAGTTTCAAATTATAAAAAGAGCGCGAAATTACAAATTTTTCAATTTTCCAATTTTTTGAGGTTTCGAGTATCCTGTTCCTATTAAAGATCATTCCGTATCACGAATAATGGCAAGCAATTGCCATTTCTTGTTTATGTACGTTTTTTAATTTTTTAATTTTGTTTTTTTACTTATTTATTAAAGTCATATCCATCTTTATGTATTAGGCTGTCCCGAAAGTTTCTTTCGTTATCTTCACGCAGTGGCTTCATCTAGCAATATTTATATAAACATATAATTATTTTATATAAAAATATAGTTATAAACATATAAACATGCAATTATTTGTTAAACGAGAAATGGAGGAAGGCAGAACAGCAAAATGGATCCTATCTAAGATAATAATATATTGTAAAACATCGAATATTATGCAGACATTGCTTACTGATAAAACGAAAGAAACTTTTGGGACAACCTAATACGTTATTACAAACAAATATGGCGATGAACGGTATACAAGGTATCGTCGAAAGATTTCTCTTCCTCGTCCTATCTACGTATTGATTTCGATTTTTTTAACACCGAACCGTGTCCCACAATTGAGCGATAAGTTCAAGCGTCGAGATAGCAGTTTCATGACCGAGACATTATTTCGTCGAGACTTGACGCTATTACGCTACACAAAATTGGTCAATCATAATGAATACAAGTAATTTGCTTCAAATGAACCTCACCAGGAACTGTCCCGGCTTCGAGCGTGACCGTCGATCGATCCATCGATCCCGGTATCCACTGAAGAACCATTATGTTGCAGTTTTAAATTCTTTTCTATGCAAAAAGACCTTGCGACTTCGTGCACGTATCGTGTGTATCATAAATTTAGTTAATTATATATATATGTATAATTATTTGGTAATATATTCGTGATAAAATATATCCAGTTCAACCATTTCCGTGTCCTTTAAATATTGGAAAATTTAATTTTGATATATTAGTATTTCGTCTTTCTTTATTTCTTCGTTTTTTTCTTTTTTCTAATTGAAGAGCTTTCTGGAAAAGGAGTCATAAAATAATAGTTATACTGTTGGAATCGTTTTCAGTTCTTTTGTATGATTTTTGGGATATTTAAAACTGGAAGATTTATAAAATCTTGTGAAGATTATATAAAAAAATACTTGATAAAGAGGGAACTATTTTTTTTTTTTTTTACTATTAATCCTTTGGACTCCTAAACTTTTTTAAGTTTCACAAGACTATTGTAAAAACTTTAAGTATTTTAGAAACAATATTCTTTATTTATTTGGCTAATTTTCTTTACATTAAGATAAGAATAAAAAATTTATTCGACAAGCACTTTAAGTATATATAAAATTCAATAAAAGAAATTGTGTTGTCACAGGTGAACTCGGCCCAAAATTTTAATTAAGAATACAAAATTTAACTCAAAACCTAACCTTCGAAGAAAATTACACATTTTCATAGCGACGCCAGTGAGAAATGCAAAGGGTTAAAAAAAAAAATTTGACGAGACTTCAGCACAGTGCCCCATGCACCAAAAACTATCTACATACTATCTTTCTTCACGGTCGCGTCAAATCACCACAATTTCAATCCACCGTTCTCGCGTCCAAGTAATTTTTTAAACAATCGATACACACCGTTCCGTCTTGAAATCAAGCAGCCATATGATTTATGATATCCTAGCTGAACATCCAGTCTAGAACGAAACGTATCCACAAGGAGCGTGTATATTACCGTCCAATTGCATCGCGAAACCGTAATCACGAGATGGTCAAGCGAAAGAAAAAAAAAAAAGAACAGACAAAAAAGGAAAAAAACAGAAAAAAAAAAAGAAACAGGAATAAATCCTTACACCGCTTCATTATAACTGTGTATTTCGAGATAGTACCAGACGGGAGATACAGGAAGCTGTACCACCGAAAAGAAACAAAATTTTTACTGTTCGCCGCGTAATAGATGTATGCAAATGCAATCAACTCGCCATACACGTGATCCTATCCTGTTGGCGGTCGCGGTTTGTCACGATTGCGCGCACGTTCACCAATCCATCGATCTATAATAGACACACGGTAGGCATCGGAGGAACGATCGATCCGTCGATGGTACCAGCGAATAACTCGCCAATGAGCGATAATAAATTTATTGCGACCGGTGAAGGGCATAAATTGATTATTAGTTGGCCGCGGCACAGTTACAGTTCGCGCGACGATGCCGATGATTTACAACACAACGATTCGCGTTTGACTGATACGTACCGCCTGTATAACTCGCGTTCATCTTCCTGTTGCCTGCAACTTGACGAACCAGACGATCGGCTTCTCTGACTCGGCGACTCTGAGCGGTTCCAGAAAATCTTCGCCGTGTGTTGGATTGAATTATAAGCAGATTGTAGACGTTTACGCAAATGTATATTTTTGTAGAAAATAGGCGAAGAAATGAGACCTGGATAGAAAGTTTTATCATTGGAGGATTCTGAAAATATATTTTTTTTATTTTATTGGATTTGTTTCAATCGCTCGACTGCGCCAACTTTTTAGCCAATGTAAGATAATTGTTTTAAGACTTTCGAACGGGGGTGTACGAGAAACGATATTGTTTACGATCAGATTACGGATGTTATTTATGCTAACGAAGCGTTAGAGTATGCGATAAATGTGTAAGATGTGTTTAAGGAAGTGTGCGCAAAATGTGCTGTACCTGTTTAGTAACAATGATAGAAATAATGATAGAAACAGAACTAAATATGAAGAACGAAGTTTATTTATTTTTTAAATATTTTTTTAATAATAATAATTAGAAATATTCGAGTAATGTACAAAATATATTAGCTATTTAACCCTTCGATTGCGAAGCACCGACGGACTTTCTCCGTGTTCGACTAACCCTTAGCGGTCGTATTTATTTAAGGTACAGGTCTAGTTGAAATTAATTTTTGCGAAACGTGTGTTAATTATATATTATTTTCTTCTATGGAAATTCGTGTAATAAAGTAATACACAATATTTCCATTGAACTATGTTGAAACAAAAATTGTAAAGAATCGTTTTGAGGTAGTATAGTATACGTGATTCTTCACGTTGGTGGCTGAGAGTAGACGTACGACCGCAAAGAGTTAATTGTACAACATGCAACTAATTGTAAGTTGTGTTCCTTTTCTTATATTCTTCTTTTCACTCCTTTTCTTATATTTTGCACGCACGACGAATTTTCTTCTTGAGAATCGTGAGCTACACGTTTAATTCTGAACATTTCGATCGTCAAACGCAGGTCAAAGAGTTAAAGAGTCAAAGAGTTAACACCACTGTTTCGCATTGTACACGGTTTCCACAGATTGTCATCGTTCCTTTCGTTAAACGGCAATCGTAGATACGAACGATTACCGATCTCGATTCTTTTAGCCGGCCAAGGTTTGATTTTCCAAATGATTTAAGGTCCCAATTCCTCGGGGTTCATTCAAACATGACCCCCGTAACAGGCCGAGATTTATGGCAAACCGAGGCCCCTAATTAGAATCACACCGAGGTGTCCTAATTACAGGTTTAGCCGAAGCGTTTTCGAGCCTTCCCGAAGCTGCGCCTTTGGCGCAAAACGATGAGAGTCCTGCCAATTTCTGCCCTTTTCCACCAACGGTTCATCAATTGTAGGAAAAGTAGACAACCGTGGGCGTTGGCTACTTTGAAATCTACATCTGATTAGCTCACGCCATATCTAACACTCTGCTGCGACCGCAAGTGAACCACTTTAGCGCGTCCTTTGTTTCTTTTCCGACTGGGCCACGAAAACGAAGTGCCTGCAGAAAATTAGCTTATTGAAGTATCTAACACTAGAATTATCGGAGTGGTAAAAAGCACTAATTCGTAATTTCTTGTAGAAATTATGTAAATTTACTATGGTACATTTTTATAAGATACATTTGTGATGTGGTACAATTTTGGTATGATACAATTTTTATGTGGTACAATTTTGGTATGGTATAATTTTAATATGGTACAATTTTGATATGTTACAATTATTATTTGGTACAATTTTGGTATGGCACAGTTTTGATATGGTACAATTTTAAGATGGTACAACTTTTATGTGGTACAATTTTGATATGATACAATTTTGATATGGTACAATTTTGATATGGTAAAATTTTCCATAATTTTCTCTTAACAACATCGACAAAGATTTATTTCACTCGCGTTACGTATTTCTTTGAAATATCAATAATTATTATTTCTTTGATAGAAATAAACATACATCAATCATCGGTAATTTCAATGTAAACTCTACCGCTAGTTTTGTTATGAAGCATTAAATTAATATTAATAAACGCTACGTTGATCCCTGTGGACCGACGTTCAACTTTTGGTTTAGACGTCGTTGGTTTCTGAGAATCAACGGTATTAATTTAAAAAAATAATACCTAATAATTCATTAACAGGTTTTATTAATATATTTATTAGCCCTTTGCACTCGTAAACTTTTTTAAGTTTGAGAGGACAGTTATGAAAACTTAAAGTATTGTTTTGATAAATAAACTTCAGTCACATTGTAGAGAACGTGTTAAACACATATGGGAACCAATCCTGTCTTCCTTTAGTGAAGAAATTAAGGTGTCTGTATGTGCGTGAAATTATTGTAAAATGATATTTGTTGAAGCATTAGGTGAACGGTTTGATTTATGGATCCGTAAATATTATTTTTAACGTAAAACCTGAATGTTTCCTCATAGTTATAAATTTAAAAGTCTCTTTGAAATTATGAAGTTATTAATTTCGTACTTAATGATTTTCCAAGCGGCTGTAAATAATGATGTTAATCGCCCTAGAGGCGCGACATATGAAACGTTGAAATATATGGAAATTGATAACGTATTATATTAAATCTACGTTACGAGTTTAACTCGCGCTTGTCGCATTTCAATTACTCTTTACACCCGTAATGTGACTGAATGTTGTAAAACATGGTTTTAATACAAGTTATTCGAATACAAATCAATAGAAAATTAATTTATCAGTTTCGGTAAATTATAGGACATCTTAATGTATTTTTGCGATCAAATGTCTCAGTAATACTGTTCTAAACGACTCTAAAACTATTTATATTATATTTATATTTATTCAAATTATATATTTATGCTATTCCCTTTTTCTCGCGAACCCTTCGTACTGTGCAATATCATAAAATTAAAAATGAATGAATTAAAAAACACAAATAATAATTCCAAACATTTTTTTATTATTTTAAATTCAAATATTTAAGATAGAAACGATAAGATAATAAATTTTGTTTATTAACCGTTTGAGTACCACAGGTCATTTGAATTGGTCATTTGCCATTCATTTTCGTATTGAGAATTGTTGCAATGATTACGATGACGAATGTTTCAGTGTTGTCAAATTTTTTCAAACAATTGATATGCGCAACTATTAACACTGGAACTATCGAACTAGTCAAAATGACTGGTTCATAATTTTGTATACGAATTTTATAAGCTTACAATGATGCACTTTTAAGGATCTTCTCTGATTTTTTGTAAAAAAAATATGGACAAAGAATTGTTACCTTTATTATATGTATTTTTTCAAATACCTCTCATTTTGATTTCTTTGGTACAAATAAGTCTACTTTAATTGCCGGTAGTTCTGGTGTTAATATTATTTAGTACTGTCTTAATAATAAAGCTAATTGCCATAAGCGAATGCGATGACAGTTTAAGACATGGGACTCGAACAGCGCCATTACGCTTCTTGGCACTAAAACGGGTGAAATGTTAAAAATTGAAAGAAACACCGTGAAAGTACTATGTTTCCACAGCAATTATTAATTTCACGGTCGAAGGATAAATCGGAACAATGATAAATTTTGTCGCAACGAGGTCGAACGTCCAATGTTTTATGTAGAGAGAAGATATTCATTAATTTCTACACCTAACGGTTCGTATCAGTGAGTACAGCTTGAGAAAGCAACGCGAGAGAAAACGACACTACCGTTTCACCATTACATTCATGAATCCGACGCATGATATTCGCGTGAAATGATTTAATAATTAATATAATTAATAATTATATTAATATAAATAATATAATAGTGAATTATATTATTATTATATTATTAAATTATATTATAATTATATAATAATTATAATTATAATATAATTATTATTTAAAATAATCTATATTATAATTATATTACAATTATAATAGTTAATATAATTATTCAGCCATTGATTCGAATCATTTCACGCGAATATCACGCGTCAGATTCATCAATGTAATATAGATATAATTATAATATAGATAATTCCATTAATTATATTAATCATTCAAAAAGTAGAAACGTAAGTCGAACAATATGGTCAGACACAGCCTTTTTCACAACCAGCCTTCAATCGAATAAGAATCGCGGAACGTATTTTACGAGTACAACTCCGGAACAGGATAGTTGTTTTTAAATTTTTGTTGCACAATAGCGTCATACACGGTTGTAAAAATACTCTTCAGCATGATGATACTTCCAGTGTACCGTTTCGTTAGCATCACCACCGACGATCTTTCACACACATACTGTACAGTTACTTTTCGGTCGTTCCAAATAGCTGCAGTGTAATTAACAACCGTAATAACCTGTTAACTGACCAATAAAATCCAAAGATCTGAGAAGTACTGTTCGTTTAATTCACGGTCGTTTTTCGAAGGCGTTTATAACGAAGCAAATATAGTGTATGTCCTCGCTACCATACCATCGCCGGAACACCATTAAACCATAATGCTTGGAGACATCAATGAGGGAGTAAGAAGTTCGATTCCCCAATTTTTTTTTTTATACCCTGCTGATAATTAGCAGCGACCGAGGTTTATTCGGTAAAACGTTTAGTACATTTATGGACTATTACTAATTCTTTTTTTTTCTTTATACTAACAGGAATTTGGTTTATTAAATATTGTAATTAAAAATACGTAGCTGTTCGTGTATCTCGATACAAAAGAAATAGACCGAAACAAATTGTTTTATCTGCTGCTTTTAATACTATATAATCTTTGCGAAAAGATTGTCATTTTATAATAAAACAACATTCTTGTGTTACCAATTAAGGTTATAATTGAAAATTTATGCAGGGTATTTCTTAAGTTTAAAAAAGAAAATTCGTTCAAGTATTATTATAGGTAGGGACATTTAAGTTATAGTATCGTTAACTGACTTTCTGCTTTCGATACATGCGTTGTTAAGATTAGAAATTATAATATTTCGTCGTGATACTGCTAAAATAAAATGTTGCTATTTTGGAAAAACTTTTGCTATTAATCTTACTTGAAACGTATAACAAAGAATATTTTTGGTATTTTTCTTCGGCGAATGAAAATTTATGTAGGGTAGTTCTTAAGTTTTAAAAAACAAGTCAAGTATTATTATAGATATGGAAATATAAGTTGCAGTATCGTTAACTAACTTTCTGCTTTCGATACGTGTCTCGTTAAAATTAGAAATTACAATATTCTGTCGTAATACTCAAATAAATGATAAAACATACAAATAATAAAACACCCTGGTAAATTTTCAATATATAATAATAATATTTATTTATTAAGCTTAACAGTTAAGAATTGTAATTGGATTACAATACCCTATGTTTTACACGAATTTTCAATATATAATAAAAGAAATAATACAACTTCTCATAATTTTTTCCAAATTAAAACATTTCAATCGCAAAACATTAACCTTCGTATTTCGTTAACATTTCCAAATAAAATATTATTACTAATTAACCCTTTGCACTCGAATGTCTCCTCTCAGGGGACATCACAGTTTATTAATGATATTAACGATTGCAAAGGATGAACTTACGTTATCACGACTCTTTTAAAAAATGCACGTTTCCTTGGAATTCTCTATTTCAAACGGCAAGAGACAGCGAATCAAAAACTACNATTTCAATCGCAAAACATTAACCTTCGTATTTCGTTAACATTTCCAAATAAAATATTATTACTAATTAACCCTTTGCACTCGAATGTCTCCTCTCAGGGGACATCACAGTTTATTAATGATATTAACGATTGCAAAGGATGAACTTACGTTATCACGACTCTTTTAAAAAATGCACGTTTCCTTGGAATTCTCTATTTCAAACGGCAAGAGACAGCGAATCAAAAACTACGCTATATACCGAAATATGGAACGATTTCTGTTTGCACGCTTTCCTATAAAAATGTCGCCAGATGGCTAACTTTTTAACGAAAAATTTTAACAAAATCTTACACAAAGCAAAAGTATTAGAAATATCACATTAGAATAAAAATGAAACAATTAAAAACATCTATAGACGTGAAAATCGGTTCTTTGAAAGGTCTAAGCATTTCCACGTTTAAAAATTAAACGAGTTCCCTTGTTACAGGTGCTAGGGCTAGTATTTCGTACCCGGTTTCATTCAAACGTAAAAACTTTGCGGCATCTAATCGTGCGTCCCTGTAAAAGTCATCAGTTCTAGAATTTACGAATCCTTGGAATACTGTTTTCACAATTTCTTGTTTCTCGCAAAATTGGTCAAATACAAATCTCGTAGCTACGACGTTTCCTATACAGCAAACAAATATTTCATGCGATAAAGTTACGTGAAACACCTTGTATATTCTCGCACGCTTTTCCAACGGGTTAAGTAAGACTTAATTGATTTATTAAGAGGTTCAGGCACACGTATGTACCCGCTAAAGACACTGCAAACGTTCACAGCGCATCTCGCCGCCGTAACGCGTATTCTTGCCTGGATCGTTTATTTGTAATTACCATCGGGCCGACATAGCACGCGCGTGTAATAGCGCTAATTACTTATTTGCGAGCGAGGACGATCCTAAAGCTATGTTCACAGTGAGCATGGCGAGCCAGTGTCTATGCTTATTCGTGCACGATGAGGAGAAAAAAAAATATTGAAAAACATTAGGCAGTTAACCTTTTCGCTGGCGCATCCGGAATACCTTAAGAGACTGGATACGATGCCAGTTTGTACCGTTTTGTAAAATTATTACCGATTATTAACACTAGAACTACCGACGATTAAAGCGTACTTATTTGTATCGAAGAAATTAAAGTCAGAGATGTATAAAAGATTAGATTATGCGAAGAGCCATTTTATACAGGGTAAGTCCGGATAGTATACTCGTTTTGGCAATGCATGACGAGTATAAAAGACGAGTATACTCGTCCTTGGCAGCGAATGGGTTAATCAAATAAATAAGAAATCGTAAACATTTATATTCTTTATATTTTCTTTTTTTCTTTTCAAAAGTTATGCGAAGAGCCATTTTATACAGGGTAAGTCCGGATAGTATACTCGTCTTGGCAATGCATGACGAGTATAAAAGACGAGTATACTCGTCCTTGGCAGCGAATGGGTTAATCAAATAAATAAGAAATCGTAAACATTTATAATTTTCTTTTTTTCTTTCCAAAAGAACACTTTAAGTTTTCGCAATAGCTCTTCGAAGGTTAAAAAAGTCTTCGAGTGCGAAGGGTTAAAGGATGTAGCTTATGGAAAATAATGGAAAAATCGCATAAATATAATTTTATTTGGGTGATCAATATTCAGTACAATTTGTTAATTCCAAGATCCTACTAAAAACCGCATTTTTCAAATAAAATGTAACCTGCAGAAATTTTCGATAAGTCGAACGAGATAAAACGGGCGCGTACACGTGGATAAATATGCATGATGATCCACGCAACTGATAGGAAATGTCTATGCTGATGAGAAAAAAAGAAAAAGAAAAAAAATTGAAGAAGAAAAGATTGAATGATTTAATAAGGTGTTATTTCCTGCAACCTTGTTTCATTTGCAGGTGTAGCGGGGCACCTGGAAAGAGTTAGTGTAATATAGTATCAGATCCATGTTTTATGAGAATCTCTATCGAAATAGATCGATAATTATATATTTTTTGGGGTTGTAGATTGTTAAAAGGAATTATTAAGAATGATGTATCGATTAAATATTTTTAGGTTTTGATTTCTTTACGAGCTTCAGGAATTTATTCAATTTCACAAATGTTTTAAAATTGTATCAGGTTATATTGATAAAGAATAATTGTAATAATTACACACAAAAATTTGATTTCTTTATGAGCTCTAGAAATTTATTAAATTTCATAAATGTTTTAAAATTGTGTTAGGTTGTACTGATCAAAAATAATTGTAATAATTGTTATGAGCTCTAAAAATGGATTAAATTTTATAAATGTTTGAAAACTATATTAAATTATATTAATCAAAAATAATTGTAATAATTGTACACAAAAATTTGCTCAATACCTAAGATGGTCAAATACATTTCTGTGGCTAACTGTATATTCTTGCGACAATGAAAAAAGTTACTTATTCAATAACGTATTCGAGTTGTTACGAAGATCAGTAGTGTTAATTGAAATCGCTATTGCATCCTGTACAGTGGTAATTCCCCTCGTAAAGAGACCAGAATAGGCAGGTGTCATGTCTTCCAGCGTTTTAATAAAGTGCCATCAGCAAAAACTTACCACTCGTAACCGTTGCATGCAGATCAATTGTGCTCTCTTACTTAGGTACATTTATTTATTCATGCACCGGCGTACATAATTATTCGTCGCGTGCTCTAATGATCTTCCCTTTCGTATTTAACTGTACGAAATTGTACTGAACATTAAAATGCTATGATCTCGGTCACTTATTTTATAATTCTTTTTTTTTCGTAATATTTAACGTTTAGAAATTTGTGGTAAAATAGGCTCGCAACGGAGACGATTAAAAAATTTTATTTTATTCTGTTTGCGTAATATTTTGAGCAATAAATTAAGATCTCGCTTTGAAAATATATTAGAATATTTATTTTTGTATTTTATATTAGAATACTTATTTTTGTATTTCTTATTAGAATACTTATTTTTATATTTTACATCAGAATATTTTTTTTATATTTTATATCAGAATATTTATTTTTATATTTTTACATCCTTTTATTTTTTCTAAATTTCTTGTTGTAGCAGGGATAAGTCATTTAGTCATTTTTTCTTTGGTATCCTCGAAATAAATTGACTGTGTAGATTGTTAGCTAACATATTTGGGCGATAGAAAAACCTCCGTTTGTATCTTTTTTTCATGTTTTGCGATTACTGCAATCAATTATTCCTCGAACAACAGTCAATGCCCCTTGGTACATCGGAAAGGAAGACCTTCGAAAAGACCTCGAAATATAAAACTTATTAGAGAACTAATTACATTATTACAATGTAAGTTTTCCAATGTAACATTTCATTCTAATGGAAAATTAAAAACCACGTTCGTATCGAGAACAGCTCCGGGGAAAGTCGTGAACGTTTGAACTTATGATTTCACTTATCTCACGTCACTTTTTCCGTATCGTCGGTCAAGAGCCTTTAAGCGAATAACAATTTGTCTTTTTGAAGTTGAATAGACACTCTGAATAGACTCTATTCGCCTCGTACTGTTTAATTCAATTTACTCGTCGAAGAGATATCGCCTGTTCAATGCAGGATGACTCTTTCCTAGGGATTAAGTTCCGGCAGCGAAATTTCACTCCGAAGATCGGAGTAGCAGAAGCATCGCGTCGAACGCTTCAATATTTAATTATATTTAATTAAAGAAAAATAACTTTTGCGTTCAATTTCCGACATTCAGATCTTCTTCTGCAATTATCTTGCTGTTTCGGGAAAACTTTTGCAATTATCTTACTTGAAACGTATTGCAATGAATATTTTTTTTTATTCTTCTTCGCCGAATTCTTCGCGTATTAATCCTTTGCATTCCGATTTGCTACGTTTCTTTCATTTTTAACGTACGAAATATATTCTTTTATATGGAAATTAAATCGTATAGAAATTTATCAATGCAGATATGTTACAGATTACAAAAATATGATAATTAACACTAGAATTACCGGCGATTAAAGTAGACTTATTTATACCAAAGAATTAATTTTTGACGTAATAATATATATTCTTTTATATTCAAATTAAATTTTATAGAAATTTATTAATGTAGATATGTTACAGATTGGAAAAATATAATAATTAATATTAGAACTACCGGCGATTAAAGTAGACTTATTTATACCAAAGAATTCATTTTTAACGTACGAAACATAATCTTTTATATTGAAATTAAATTTTATAGAAATTTATCAATGTAGATATATTACAGATTGGAAAAATATGATAATTAATATTAGAGCTACCGGCGATTAAAGTAGACTAATTTATACCAAAGAAATCAAAATGAAAGGTGTTCNGACGATTAAAGTAGACTAATTTATACCAAAGAAATCAAAATGAAAGGTTTTCGAAAAAATATCTATATTAAGAGTAACAATTCTTTGCGCATTTCATTTTTTACAAAAAATCACGGAAAATCCGCAAAACTAAGTTATTGTAAATTTACAAAATTTCTATAAGAAATTACGAATCAGTCATTTTGAGTGTTAAGACAAATTCAGAAAGTTTCAGTAAATTTGAAAATATTTTATCAAATACGACCCAGCCGAGATAAAATATCGAGTGTAGCTAAGAGCGCAAAGGGTTAATCAGAAAATCTTAAGTAAAACGACCTTATCCTGGTCGCGGATAACGGGCGACCAGGTGCTTTGACATTGCCACCTAGGAAGTAACCACGAGCTCTGGCAGTTGCCTCGTCATCTTGGCTACTCGTCTCGGAACACGCGAAGGGCCTACGGGCAATACGCTGCTTTCTTTAATTTATATCTCTCCGGTGATTACCATGATCGCTCCTTAAAACAGCGAATGTCCGTTTTTCCGTGGCCATTACGACTCCTCGCGATTCGTCACCCTCGTGGTATAATAGACTAAAGAACGTTAGTCGTGTATAATATCGTCGCGTTAGAAATATTGTACCGCGAATAATCAGCTTTGGAAGTAGGTTTGTGATATACGTGGAAGTAATTGATTGTAGGAAAATTATGTGGATAAATTAACCTTTTCCGGTCCGCACAATTTGCGCCATTTTGTTTCAAATGGTCCTCGCTGCGATCGCAGTTCCTTTTTATCTCCGTCAATCCAAACTTTATTCGTGCAACTTTGTCTATTAGTCTGAAATTATAGCAAATTGGAAGAGAAGAGCCTGACCGGAATGAATTTGAAATTATTTATTATTAAACGACGGAAGTCTAAATAATTAACCCTCTATAGCCCGAATTTTATTTCCTTATCAGAGAAAAAAATTACGATTAATTGCAGTTCTTCACTTTGACTCGCAAATTTTGAAACAGTTGCTATAGATGAATCGTGATATCACTATAGTAATATAGTAAATTTAATTTTACAGTGATAATTAAATAAAATAAATTTTTTTAAATATATATTAATAAATTTTAAATATATATAAATTTTTTTTTAATATATTATAAATTTGTAACTTTTAAGTCACACAAAGCCATAGAGGGTTAAGATAAGTTGTTCGAATACTTTAATTCTGTCTACTTTATGACGAATAAAAATCTTATTATGTATTCTGTTTCATAAAAGCTTGAAATATGAATCTGAAACACGCTTTAACAGTGTTTAACATAACCCGAACCTAACCCGAAATGAATATTAATCAAAGAACAAAATTAATCTTTGTACACATGTTTTAACTGTTTGAAACATTGTAGGATTAAAAGTGTTTTACCTTTTTAACACCTAAATATGAATAATGGGATATTTTTTATACCACTTAGAGAAGTAAAAATTATTTAGAGTTACACAATTGGGGACTGTTTATATTCCACCATATAATTAACACTAAACCTACCGATGATTAAACTATACCTGCTTGTATCAAAGAAATTGCAATAATAGATACTTGGAAAAGTACACAATGCCAGAGGAACAAATCTTTGACCATATATTTTACGGAAAATCACAAAAAAATATTCAAAAGTGCAGCATTGATAATTTATAAAATTTGGATAAGAAATTATGAAACGGTCATTTGACCGCTTTGGTAGGTTTGGTGTTAAATACTTGAATAACTCTTTATCAATTTATTATTTTTTATTCATTTTACGTAACATAAATTCCGTAATAATTAAAATAAATATACTTTGTTAAATTTAATAAGAATAAAATTTCTGTGCAACACGAGCCTCTTTATCTTTTAAAATTCCACGCTTGGAAGAGTTAATCGGTCAAAAATGAGTTCCAAATTCATTTTTCTATGATCGTTTCGTGTTAATCCAATGTTATGCTCGCATAAGTGTGCGAAACGTGCGTGAATGGATAAATAGCACGTGATGTAGGAAGTGTGTCGGGTCGAGGGCAATTTAAAGTTCGTACGAGTAGCATAATTACAGGCAAGGTGTACCCAGCGGCGTGTGAAGATGGCAGACGGATTAATTAGAGCGATTCCTCTTCTCCGATAAATAAAAAAGAAAAGAGAAAAAGAAACAGTCTCGTTGTATTATCGCTTCGAAGTCGTCGAATGTCTTATCACTGATTCTAACACTAACTTTTATAACGGAAGTCGTAAACTTTGTCGTTGATTCATTGCCGCTTCGCTCGTAATGATTGATAAATGTGTTACGCAATGAAGAGAAAGTGACCAATAACGTTGAATATAATTTTCAATAACTTACAGGCTGATAATTTAGCAGTAAATTAATAGTTTTTGCCGATCGTAGCATAATATGTATTTATTATGATGCAGACGTGCTGTAAATCGCGAATGAGATCATTTTTCGCAGACAAGTTAGAGTCGTAAATACGCTCCATTGGTTCGAATATAGTACAAAAATATATTGTAAATTATTGTAATACCGTTTCTAACCCAGTTTTACTATTTTTTTTTGTTTACGTTTGCTTAAATTGCAACTTCGTAATATCTTACACTTACCTTACGCTTTAGAACCTATAATTTTCTTTGAACTAATCTTACTGTTTCCTTAACCCTCTATATGTAGTCCGAATTTTGTTTATNCTTTGAACTAATCTTACTGTTTCCTTAACCCTCTATATGTAGTCCGAAGTTTGTTTATTTATTGGAGAAAAAATTACGATCGATTACAGTTTTTCACTTTGATTTGAAAATGTTTTAATTAATAATTACTGTAGATCGTGTTGTCGCTACAGTGATACAGTAATTAAATTTAATAGTGCAGTGATAACTAAACAAAATTAATTTTTTAAAATATAGATATATCAGTTTGTAACTTTTATAAATTTCCTAATTTTGAGGAAAAAATTTCTACTTCTATTGGCTAAACGCAACGGGTTATGTCGATGGATCGCATATTTAATTTGAATGGAAGATTTTTTTAACAGATAATAATTATACTTTTAACAAATGAAATATTAAATTAACTTAAAAATTTAGGTAATTAATTCTTATGGTACATTATATTGGAAACATTGTATGGAATTGTTTTTTTTTTTTTTT
>SMSQ01002240.1:0-16118 GCA_019453375.1 Ctenoplectra terminalis | reverse complement strand
TTATAATCGGTGTAGGGTTGACTTTGTAGGGTTGACCGGAGCGAATACATTTTATGTTTGATGATAAAAAAAAGAAAGAAATAATAATAGTCGGAATTTAGAAAGATAACTTTTTATCATAAATTCGTAATTTTTTATCCATATTTTTAATTCGGTGGTATTCTAATTTTTTTATTTCAATCTTCCAGTTTGAAATTAATATAGAATCTTTGTCATTTTCNTTTTTTTTTTTTTTTACAGACGGAATAGCTGTGCACGAGAAATGAAGAGAGGTTGTGGATCATTGATCGCGTGGTCATGTTACCGAAAATTGAATGGCGATGAGGCATGACAGGATTCGCGTGGGGTGAGTCAAGCCAATTTATAAGTCATTAGTCAGGGTTATGCATCAAACTGAAATCGATCCATCTCGGACCCTTGGTTTCGCGCCCGTTAAACGATCGAATAAGGCCAAAACAAGCACGAAGAAATCAATTTATAAGAAAAAATTCGGTCTCATGTTTCTTTAATGTGATTTTGAATTTATATTGGTACGCTAACGCACGAGTTTTAAATAGAAATAATAAACGGTATTATCGACAATTATTCAATGACAAAACAGAAATATAATTTTATTTCATGCTGATAAAAATTACAATTCTATTCTAAATAATTTTATTTCTAAAACTAAAAGTTTGTTTTAGAAAGTAACACAAAAAAATATTCTAAAGCTTCTATTCGAAAACTATTGCTTGTTATTTCTTATTTCTTTTATAAACTATTCTATTCCTCCCTAAATAAACGTAGCAAAATTTTTTTAATTAAAATATCTACATTTTATTAACAGAAAAAAATATATACATTCTATTTCTCCCTAAATAAACATAGCAAAATTTTATTAATCAAAATATCCGTATTTTATTAACAGAAAAAAAGATATATATCCTATTTCTCTCTAAATAAACGTAGCAATATTTTTTTAATCAAAATACCCATATTTTATTAACAGCAAAAAAATATATATATTCTATTTCTCCCTAAATAAATATAGCAAAATTTTTTTAATCAAAGTACATTTTATCAAACAAAAAAAACATAATACTCATATTCAAAAGCTCTGTATTACATAATTGAAAACTTAAACTTGCATTTAACGAGTCAGTAGGCAAATACGAAAATAAATACAGCGATGTACAAACACTCTTCGTGGCCACTTTAGATATTCTCATAATAAGCCAATACGTCACGGTTCGAAGAGAATGCTCTGTTTTGGCGGGAGATTTCGTAGATTAGCTATAAACGAGCGCAGCCGTCTCGTGCGTAACGGTCGAAATACATCAGGCTCATTGGAATTCACGTTTATAGTGGGATACTTCTATCGTCGGCATCCTCTTTGGCACGTTTGCACGGGTCGTTACCCACGAGTACGCAACGGTCGCGTGATAGCTGTAAATCAAATTGCTCGAATTAACTCGCGTGTCTTCGTCGCGTGCTCCTGAGAATTTTCCAACCGAAGCGTACGATTTTAACACCTTATTGCTCTTTAACGCACATATTATACTTCATCTTTTATTTTTTTTATTTTTTTTATTTTTTATTCTATCGTTATTATCTCGACACGTGTCGTTAATAGATTTCCCCTTGCTTTTTTTTAGTTTCTTTTCCAAATTGCATCATTGTACATAATTTGTAAATAATTCATTTTTTTTTCTTTTCGAAAAAAGGAAACATAAAACAATTTATTTATAAAGTGTAATTACGAATAAATTTTCCTCTCTTTTTCAGAGTTTTTCTATTCGTTCAATAATTTTTAGATTTTCATTTTGACCCGTTCTCTTATGCCATTTTCGATTTTTTAAAATAGATTAATCAGAGGACGGCCTAATATTTGTGTATTAAGAATGTTCATTGAAGCAGACTTTCGGTAAGGTCTTAACACTAGATTTACGAAACCCGTGAATTTGACGGATTTCTGATTCCATGCTGAAGTGCAGTAATTATGCGTGTGGAAAATGTGCGCTCAAAATAGAATTTAAATGCAAGAAACGTACTAACTAAATCTGTGCGAATAAAAACCTATTAATTTCAAATAAAACGAACTAATGTTATTACAAAAAAAGCGCAGTTCAATATACCCGTAAAATGATCCAATTAATCCCCGTAAATCTAGTGTTAAAAAGGACAGTATAAATTTTTCTAAAATGTAAATTAGAGATTGTTGAAATAACTGTGGATTTTTATGGAAATTCATATTTTTGTGAATATATTAGATTGTCTGGAAAGTTTCTGCTGGTTTCCTCTAGCAGTGTTTAGATAAACATGCAGCCTTATTTATTAACTTATTTTGGTGGATACATTGAAACAAAATTTTTGAAAAATACCATTAGCTAATTTTATTTATAAATTTTATAAATTATCAGATTGTTAATATTAATATTAATGTCAGAGGTTTATTTAGCACATTTTTTCCGTTTGACACGATAGACGTTTACACGTTTAAAATGAACGACACCGTTACACAAGATCGACTGTTGTATGTTTATCCCATAAATTCTTTGTAATCACGCCTGTATTCCAACGATACAACGTTTTCCTAGAATAATTATGCATTTGTGCTGATTTCACATTAATCTTCGCTTTATGTTCAGTGCTTTTTTTCCTCGTCTACCGTTAGAAATCTTAAAAAAAATGTAATCATTAGTCTTTTCGCACAAGCTTTTCTATCATGGTTCTATTAATTTTGATTTATTGTTAGATTATTATAATATCGACGCGAGGGTATTAACTCTTCGCGAATTTCATTCCTTTGAATTAAACATTGCGTTGAATAGGATAACTTGGAGCTGATTGAAAAGACGGCAATATAGAAATTTCACTTTAAGAGGTTATTAGCACATTTACGAGGAATATGTGTTTCATACGTCTCCGTAGAAAGTTATAAATGAATATTTGAAAAAGCGTTCCGAAAGTAATTCTGATAAAAATACGTCACCGTGAAAACAACCTTAATGGCAGAAATTTTAAAACGCATCTGAATCCGAATTTCAGTGGATCGTATTTTGAATTCGAATTTCAATTTTAATTTACGATTGAATTCAAATTTTAATTACTATCATTTTAATTACTACTTTCAACTTAAATTTAAATACGAGCTTAAACTTTTAGTTCCAGATATATTACTATTAAAATTAAAATTAAAATTCCAATTTCGCTTCTAGCTATAATTTATATTTAACTCAACTAAACATAATTGTATTTAACACTTTGGGCGTTTTAAGTTAAATTTTGTATTTTCGACGATTTAATTTTCTTTTTTTTTATTATAAAACAAAGTAAATAATCAAATATATAAAAAATCGTAAATATTTACAGCTTTCTCTTTTCTTTCCTAAACAACATTAAGTTTTCAACATAGTCCTGTGAGACTTAATAAAATTTAGCAGTGCAATTGAATAAAAAAAAAAATTTGATTTCTATTTACATCGCGGCTTGTGCACGCGGTTTGTGTAGAGAATGTAAATCGTGCGGCTTTTAACGATAGCTTGATAGCGATGAAAACACGGAAGACAAAACAAGTGTGGAGAAAAGAGACAGAGGATCATACTTAAGATAATCATATGGCCATCATCTTCCCGTTACTAGCAATAAATTCTAAACGAAGAACAACAGATACGTAATTTCGACAAGTCACGATATCTCATGTGTTAACTCTTTCCCATCTAACGCAACTTTACTTAAAAACGCGTAATCAAGGTATAGCCGTCAGTTCTTCAAATACTATTCGTGGTAAAATTCTAACTACTGCCTGGTCTTAAAAAAAAACATTTTAGATTGATTACCTACTTCGTCCAAGTAAAATAGAAATTACTAAAAAAATTCTTAATGCTCGAATGAAACATATCCAGATAGTATTCGTTTTATCAAATATTTTCAAAGCAGACAGTCGAGTATCAAATTCATCCAAGTGAAATAAAAATATTAAATACTTAAATAAAAACGAGTAAAGTACCCTACCAAAATAAATCAAAATATTTTCCAAACATCTGTCCAAGTACCACATTCATCCAAGTAAAATAAAAATACTAAATACTCGAGTAAAAGCACAAGCAAAGTACCCTACCAAATTAAACCCAAATACTTCCCAAATATCTACCCAAGTACCAAATTGATCCAAATAAAATAAGAATTACCCAAAAAATTCTAAATACTGTAACAGCAACACTTTTAAAGTACCCTACTAAAATAAATCCACATATTTTCCAAATATTTACACCCAACCACCCACTTTATCCAACCAAAATAAATCCAGATATTTTCCAAATATATATATCCAACCACCTACTTCATCCAACCAAAATAAATCCACATATTTTCCAAATATATACACCCAACCACCCACTTCATCCAACCAAAATAAATCCAGATATTTTCCAAATATATATATCCAACCACCTACTTCATCCAACCAAAATAAATCCACATATTTTCCAAATATATACATCCAACCACCCACTTCATCCAACCAAAATAAATCCAGATATTTTCCAAATATATAAACCCAACCACCCACTTGATCCAACTAAAATAAACCCAGATTTTCCAAATATATACATCCAACCACCCACTTCATCCAATCAAAGTAAATCCACATATTTTCCAAATATATACATCCAACCACCTACTTGATCCGAATAAAATAAACCCAGATATTTTCCAAATATATACACCCAACCACCCACTTCATCCAACCAAAATAAATCCAGATATTTTCCAAATATATACATCCAACCATCCACTTCATCCAACCAAAATAAATCCAGATATTTTCCAAATATATAAACCCAATCACCCACTTGATCCAACCAAAATAAATCCAAATATGTTTCCAGTACATACCCAAATACCCAATTCACCTAACCACTAAAAATCCTATTCCAACACCATATGCAACCACTAGAAATCCCATTCCAACATCATATCCAACCACTAGAAATCCTATTCCAACATCATACCCAACCAAAGATCGAACAACATCTGAATTCCATCACATTTGCATCGCCCGATTTCCCGCTAAATTAAAACACCTCTACCTTCACCGTTCGCCAAAGCTGCTCGCATCGAACAGGCAGCGACGCTCGCGGCGGACAAAGAGGAAGAGAAAGAGAAAGAGTGGAAGAAGAGGTTTCCGTGGTCGCGTGCCGTCGTGCTCCGCTGGGCCCAACGATCTCTCGCACATGACACACCGGAATAGAACATTACGAGATGGTGAGCGGCGTCCCGTCGTTCCGACGTGCCGTCGCATCGCGGCCCGATCGTCGGTTGCTGCCACGCGACCGGCACGTGGCCAGCAATTGCGCCCGTCTGCCCCCCTCGGTCACGCCCCGCTGATTCGACTCGGCTGCCCTTCGCATTCGCGTTCGTACAACACCGATCGTTTCTAGCCACGGACACTGTTAACCCTCTGTTACCCCTTACGGATAACTGGACCCCTGGAATAATACGTTTCTCGGTTGTTATTTCGCGCCACGAGCCTCGCTTCTGCCGGACGGCGCAACGGTGGACTTTTGTGCGGAATTACCGGGCCACGCGAGCCGTCATGCGAGGCAGCCAACCCATCGTTACGCTGCTTGGGGAACAGGTATCGTTTCTCCAATTGAATAGGTGGAACGATGCACCGAAGGTTTGATGCCTTTTTATTCTGTTTAACACTAGAACCAATCGACGATCGAAGTGTANTATGTTTCCAGTACATACCCAAATACCCAATTCACCTAACCACTAAAAATCCTATTCCAACACCATATGCAACCACTAGAAATCCCATTCCAACATCATATCCAACCACTAGAAATCCTATTCCAACATCATACCCAACCAAAGATCGAACAACATCTGAATTCCATCACATTTGCATCGCCCGATTTCCCGCTAAATTAAAACACCTCTACCTTCACCGTTCGCCAAAGCTGCTCGCATCGAACAGGCAGCGACGCTCGCGGCGGACAAAGAGGAAGAGAAAGAGAAAGAGTGGAAGAAGAGGTTTCCGTGGTCGCGTGCCGTCGTGCTCCGCTGGGCCCAACGATCTCTCGCACATGACACACCGGAATAGAACATTACGAGATGGTGAGCGGCGTCCCGTCGTTCCGACGTGCCGTCGCATCGCGGCCCGATCGTCGGTTGCTGCCACGCGACCGGCACGTGGCCAGCAATTGCGCCCGTCTGCCCCCCTCGGTCACGCCCCGCTGATTCGACTCGGCTGCCCTTCGCATTCGCGTTCGTACAACACCGATCGTTTCTAGCCACGGACACTGTTAACCCTCTGTTACCCCTTACGGATAACTGGACCCCTGGAATAATACGTTTCTCGGTTGTTATTTCGCGCCACGAGCCTCGCTTCTGCCGGACGGCGCAACGGTGGACTTTTGTGCGGAATTACCGGGCCACGCGAGCCGTCATGCGAGGCAGCCAACCCATCGTTACGCTGCTTGGGGAACAGGTATCGTTTCTCCAATTGAATAGGTGGAACGATGCACCGAAGGTTTGATGCCTTTTTATTCTGTTTAACACTAGAACCAATCGACGATCGAAGTGTACTTGCTTGGAGGAAAATCGGGATTATATTGGGTTGTCCGGAAAGTTGGTGCCGATTTTCGGTAGGTGCCATTAGAACAGGTCTGAATATGTCGGAATGATTAAAAACAAATGACACGCGTACATATTCTAAGGAGTGTCACTTCAGACATCTTTGGACAAAAGTTTGGTTAAGATACATTCATTTTCGTTAGTCTTATACGCTATTAACGGTAGAACTACCGACGATTAAAATAGAGTTATTTGTACCAAAGAAATCGAAATGATAAGTAATTGAAAGAATACATATATTAAGGGTAATCATTCTTTGTGTATATTTTGTTTAAAAAATTATAGAAAATCCCTAAAAATGCGCCACTGTAAATTTATAAAATTTCTATGACCAATTACGAACCGGTCATTTTGACTGGCACGGTAGTTCTAGTGTTAAATATGGAAAAGTTTTTCGCCAAAAAACCTAAGAAGTTTTGGAAGGATGGGATATTCAAGTTACGTGAGAGATGGCGAAAGGTTATAGAACAAAATGGAACATATATGATTTAATAAATGTATAAGGAAATTTAAATGCGTTGTGTTTAAATTTTCCTTAAAAATCGGCATGAACTTTCCGGACAACCCAATAGGTATTTCGAGAGAGTACAATTGAGGTACAATTTCTTGCTGAAAATCGTGGAGAATTGTTAGAAATGTAACGTTGTTAACGTTGATAGAATTTATACCAGAAGTTGCAAACCGGTTATTTTGAGGTGTTTGGTAGTTGGGTTGGGTTGATACGATTAAATTGGTTGTCAGGATATTGTAGATGGTTGTGATAGTTTGGAAAAGAAATTTTTGTAAGGAATAGTGGATGGTTTTGAGGGAAGGGTTTATTGGTGTGAAAGAACACTTGGGAAAGTATGCTTTTTTTTATTTCTTTTTTTATACACCTTTTGCGGTCGAGAAGAGTTTAAGTCTCTTATTTAGATTGCAATTTGGAAGTAAATTTGGGGAATCGGTAGAGTTCATATCTGACGATATTTTGAATATAAAAACGATATAAAATTATTTTTATATTTACGCTTTTAGTAGCTTAGAGCTGTATCAGTTTTGCATTTCCATTTTTAATTTAGTTTAAATATGTAATGGCTCTATTAATTTTAATAAGTACCTAGTACCTATAGTCGCATATTTTTCGTGGTATTTCTGGACGGTAGTCAAAGAAATTATATGGTACTATAAAGTTTAATAAATCATTTCGAATTACTCATATCGATGACTCAAGTAGCTTTCGATTATCTTAGTTTAAATCCCTTCTGTTTCAATTTCGTTTGAAATGAAATTTGAAATAACATTTGGAAACGAAATTGAAAAAGGAGGAATTCGAACTAAGATAATTAAAAGCTATTTGAGCGACTAATAAGAGTAATTCAGAAAGATTATTTCTTTGGGTACCGTCTAGAAATACCTCGAAAATTATGCGATTTTTGAGATACCTATTTAAATTAATAGAGTCGTTGCATATGGAACGTTTCCAACATTTTCCGATGTCTCCATATATATTTTCTGTTTCACGTTCAAAAATTGTTCGACCCCCATCCATTGCCGCACGTGACAATTTCAGCGTGTTCGAAGTTTATAAAGTAGCCTTCGCGGTATGGTTTACAATTTTAATACGTAATGCTGTCAGTCGAAAGAGTTAAAAAGATAAGGCAGGGTGACGGAAAGAGGGGATAGCAGCGAAGTGTTCTCTAGGGTGGATAAACCGAGGGGTAAGTTTTGACGTTTATAAGGGGAAACTTCAAAATGCACAGCTCAAGCCTATATTTACGTGTAATTGATTCGACGTTAGGTTTCGTGTCTTGTTACATGTAAGTTATTACTAGATGTTAAAGAGAAACGTTAGAATGTAATGGGAGTTTCATAAATCAAATATTTGTATTACAGGTAGCAAACATAGGCTAATTCCGCGTGAGATGATTCAATCTCGCGTAGACCATAAAATATTCTGTTATTTAAACTATTTTTAGTAACATATCGAGTATTACAAATATTAAATTATTATATTTAAGTCTTAAATATTCTTTACCACTGTACTATCGCATTTTAAATTATTAATTCCTAGTTCTTAGATCAAACTGAGTACTAGATCAATGCGTATAATTTTCTTTCTCGCAAGCGACAAAAATATCTTCGTAGAATTTTTCAAAGTTTTATAAATTAGAAAATCATTGCATCTCTCGCACTGAGAAATTAAGGCACAGCATGATTCTAATTCCTAATTTTTAGATCAAACTGAGTATTAGATCAATGCGTATAATTTTTTTTCTCGCAAGCGACAGAAATATCTTTGCAGAATTTTTCAAAGTCTCACAAATTAGAAAATCATTGCATCTCTCGCATTGGGAAATTAAAGAACAGCATGAATCTGATTCCTAGTTCTTAGATCAAACTGAATATTAGATCAATGCGTATAATTTTTTTTCTCGCAAGCGACAAAAATATCTTCGTAGAATTTTTCAAAGTCCCACAAATTAGAAAATCATTGCATCTCTCGCATTGGAAAATTAAAAGACAACATGAATCTAATATAAATCAATCTTTACGCGTGTATCTCGTCGCACAGATCGGATCGGCAATGTCAGAAGCAACGGTAGTCGTAAGCGCGTGCTCGAACACGGTACTTCACTTAGCCGAAACGTCCCGATAGTTTTTCGGGTGTATCGTGTTTTATGAAGGGTGGCGATGCCGACAGAGCATCGTTGTAAAATTACCTGACGATTCGGGAGCCTCGTTGCGAAAAACTCGAGGGTTACCTGTCGCCCGTTCCTGTAACTCACCGATACTACAACTTTCGTAGTAATTGTCGGATAAACGAGAACTAGACGAGCGTGGTAGGGGAAGAAGAAAAAAAAAAGGAAAAAAAAAGAAAAAAAGAAAGAAAAAGAAAGAAGAAAAAAGATGAAGAAAAAGCGAGAAGAAAATGGACACCGTGCCATAAATCGTGGTCTAAGCGGCGCGCTAATGGACGTTTCCTGTCGAAGCTCGAGAAATCGTCGCGAGGGTAGCCGCGAATATTCTCTCGGCGACATTGTGCGAAGTGCCGCTCGACAAAGCGAGGATAAAGACTTGCATCGTTACCAGGCTCGTGTACGGTACTTGGCTTTGGCTACACGCGACTCGACCCCGACGAGATAACGCTGTTGTTGCGCGCACTTGAAGCTCGCTCAGAATGCGGCCAGCTTCGGGAGAGTTTGTTTCATCGTTCCTTGGTACTTGTTCCTTGAAACGCTTTTAACTTTCATTCGTCTGTCATTTTCTTAACTCAATTTGTTCCTTGGTGTCCGATTGGCGCGATGGTAAAAAATTATTGGTATAGCTGGAGGGTGATGGCTCAATTTTTTTTTCCAACCCTTTGCAGTCTTGTATCGAACTGGTCTCGATATTTTATTTTGTTCCGTTATTTTCGGTTTTAGCGTATCGAAGAAACTATGTTGTTAAATATATTGATGCAGAAATGTTACCGTTAATATGAAAATGGAGATAAATTATTTACAGTTTTTGAAAATAGTTTACTTAATATGAATAGTTTGAGATTAAATGTCGAACTTAACTCGGAGTGCTACGGATTAAGATATCTGAAGTAAAAAAATATGTTTGTTAAAGTAAATACATGTGGATTTATAATAGTAAGATTTGTGGTATTCAGTGTACTACTAGAACCAGATAAAAAATGGAACTTTGCGAGTTAGTACCCAGCAATAGATCGTGAACGCGTTAATATCTACCAATCAATTCGAAGTTGAACAAAGTGAATTATTACTATAATGAAAAAAGAAGAATAAATTTACAAGTAATTTTATCGAAAATGAAAAGAACAAATTTCTGCACTTTCGAATCATTTACAAACAATAAAGTAATGTATAATATTCTTTCTTCACACTAACGTACACTTTTTCTTAGAAAAATTTCTCAAATTGACTCAGCAGTGGTTATAACTGCACTTAATAAACAAACAGAATAAACAAACTTCTACCAATGGAAGATTGAAAATTCCAAAAAAATCCATTCCAAGCTATAAGTACGTAAAAAAAAAGAAGAAAAAAAATGGAGCTTTTTTAAAGCAGAGTATCGTTAGTGAAACTAGCTTCCGCCTAACCCAAAGGTAATCGAAAACCTCGTCAATGATCAGTCGATCCTTCGGGTTCACCAAAGTCGTAAAGGCATATCTGTTTTGGGACAGAGTGCTGCACGATCGTAAATTAGGTATACCGATGACGTGTCGGAAGATGGTTCCACGTGGACGAGGGGATCGCCACATGGCACGAGTCTACGGGGCGGAGAATAAATGCGGTATCCCTGGCGTAGTGATAGGCTGGGTGGTGGCATCGAGAAGCCGGTGTCATCTGTTGCATCGGTTACATCCTGACCGGCAAAGCGTGACCGTGCTTGGTAACCGGCTACCATAAACGAGGTGCAGGGGATTAATTACCTTCTAATTGCCCAGGCAGAACGCTGTCACTGGAAATCGACGATTAAAAATTGTTTTGTAACAAGCGTCGTTGTCATCGTCGAATAATTTATACGTGGATGTTGTGGTGTTCGGGGTGACTCGTGAAGGATTAGACTTGGCAAAATTTTATTTGAAACGAACCAATTTATTTGAAAGCGGTCAAATGAGTGGCTCGTAATTTTGAGAAATTCTATTCATTTTTAACAACCCATTTTTTATCATTTTCTATTTCAAACATTTATTTTTCTCGCACCGTGTATTTTCTCAAACGTGTATCAGGGTCGACGAATCAGATCACAGAGAGGGTCAATTTAATTAAAATAAAGATTTTTAGGTTTAAGAAAAAGCGACAAAGTGCGCTATAATAGTAAAAAATGACGAGCGTCGACTTAAGAAAATAATATCCAACAAAAACTGCGACCTAGCGAAACACTTGTTCGACACACGAAGCTTATTCATCTTCCAAGCAGTAACACTAGCACGATCGTCCACGAAACGATGTCTACGTGAATGCACCTACAGTTTTTCGGGGCATTCATCGCGATCATCTGTTCGCCATATTTCGGACAGGGCGCGTGCCGTGTCGATAATACGATGGTACGTGTTCAATGACAAGCGGTAAGAAATAACAGTCCGAGAGAATCGATATCGAGGCAATAATTTATGCGAACAATGAAACGTGTGATTCGACGGTCGAACGAAATTGAACGGTGCACCGATGATTCAATAATAATTGCTATCTAATCGGGCAGAGTTTCTTCGATGGCGGTATTCGTGTTTTCTTTTATTAGTCAAATCTGCTGTTCAGTCTCCTCTATTAACCCGCTGTCCTTTTCAATTACACTACACATTCCTTACGCATACACAAAATTTTGCACATTTTTCGCGACGAGTATACTCGTCAGAAATAGCTAATTAGTTAAGTTTTATTTCGAGTTGCAGAGGTTTTTGCAGCGAAATATAAGGGAACGAAGAAAAGTAACGTCTATTAAAAATTTACAAATTATCGAGGTTCCATTACATATATTTTATTCGAATAAACGTTCACAGTCTAGCGATCACTAATAACAGAATCGAAGCATAAACTCAAGAAACACATGCGAGCAAGAGAGGGGCGGTTACGTGTCCGAAATTTCGAGTTTCTTATTTTCTTTATTTTCGTGGCAACTGACGCCACGTGGCGAAGAATCATGATTACGCGGGAGCGAGCAACGACGAAAGGAAAAAGCGTGAAAGAGGACGCGATAGAAAAAAAAAAAGCAGCCATACCTACGAGTTTACAGCATTGAAAAGGGACGAACCATTGCGTTTTGCCGAAACGCGGTCCGGCGTAACTTTTTTCTAAAAATA
This sequence comes from Ctenoplectra terminalis, assembly GCA_019453375.1. Lineage (NCBI taxonomy): Eukaryota > Metazoa > Arthropoda > Insecta > Hymenoptera > Apidae > Ctenoplectra > Ctenoplectra terminalis. Next base: position 3,709 of record SMSQ01002240.1, on the reverse strand, counting down.
TAATAGCTGCACCCTGCACGGTTTCGTTTTCGCTTATTTACCACCGCGATTCCCATAATTTCGCGATCCTTTTTCTTTCTGGCGTTTATTCGCTTTTCTGTCGCTTCTGCGGTCATCGGATACGCGGATCGACATAATGCAACTGGATATTACGAATCCTCGAAATCATCAGGCTAATCGAAGCGCAATTTACGCGACGCTTTCAGCACTCCACGGTGCCACCACAGACTTTAGGGGGATGATGGTGGTTAGATGTGGAAAGCTGGAAAGAAAGGGACGATATTCGTGTCGATGCGCCTGTTGTGAAATTATAATCGGTGTAGGGTTGACTTTGTAGGGTTGACCGGAGCGAATACATTTTATGTTTGATGATAAAAAAAAGAAAGAAATAATAATAGTCGGAATTTAGAAAGATAACTTTTTATCATAAATTCGTAATTTTTTATCCATATTTTTAATTCGGTGGTATTCTAATTTTTTTATTTCAATCTTCCAGTTTGAAATTAATATAGAATCTTTGTCATTTTCTCGTTTCAATTCTGTGTCGTGTGCTCGTTTTTTAGGAAGAATGAAATCGTGATGGAGAAAGTTCTCGAACACCGTAACAAAGTTAGGTTTTTTATCATTTAATCATTTCTTCATCATCTAAATAATACTTAGTATTCTTACCCTATAAATTTAATTCCCATTGCAATTTTATGTATCCCCCAGGCATGTATCACTTTTACTCTTATAAAAATGAGAGGGGGTGAAAAACATATTTGATACTATATCTCGAAAACTATTATAAATAGAAAGAAAGTTTAAATGTACGATTCGTCTGTTTCTTAATGCCAAATCCAACCGTGTAAAAAGTTTTCAAAAGAATTAATTCGTAATTTTGAACTGATTTCACCCCTTCAAAGTGAACGATGGCCGATATAAAAAAATACACATCTAATATTTTCTCAAGCTCTGTATCGTATCAAAATTTCATAAAAATCGGCATGTGTCAACTCCGTAATATTCTTCATCAGAATGTCAACTATTAACCCTTTGCACTCGGAACCATCTCGCGACATTTTTATAGGAAAGCGTGCAAACAGAAATATTTCCATATTTCGATATATACCGTGCTTTTTGATTTGCTATCTCTTGCCATTTGAAATAGAGAGCTTCAAGGAAACATGCAGTTTTTAAAAAAGTTATGCCGACGTAAGTCCATCCTCTGTAATCATTAATATCATTAATAAACTCTGATGTCCCCCGAGAGTAGACGTTCGAGCGCAAAGGGTTAAACAACGAGCGCGTAACAAAAAAATGTCCGTATCTCTCGTAACACGATTCCTATAAATTCCGCGTAAAAATATTTATCGTTCCTACGTAATAATACTCTTACCCTACAAATTTAATTCTCATTGCAATTTTTTGTACCTCCAATGCATATAAAAATTTTACTCCTACGAAAACGAGACTCCTTGGAGCCGAATAGGCGGTGTTAGCAACCCAATCACCTTGCCCCTGCACCTTTCATTTTATCCGTACTGTTACAATCTCTGCACAGTACTTGCATCGGCCGATTGCTATTGCGCCTAGCGGTAGGCTAACAAGTGCAACAGTTTTACTTTGCAATACACAGATGTCGCAGAACTTTCAGCCGGTTTCTCGCAAGTGCTCGATCCACATACCAGTTGGTATATAATAAAGAATCGGGGCTACGTATATCGGGTGGGGTCCGTGACGCCTACGAGCACCGTGAACGGCTTTCATTTGTAAACAAAGAGCACTCCTTCCTTCTCTTCCCCTTAGCTTTCTAAAAAAAAAAACATTATTCGTATGTTTCGTACCGTACTCAAAAATTTGAGATCCACAATCTACGTTTCATACGGATATGCGTTTTTCGCAATCGCTAAAGTTATCATGAAAACGTCCTTCGAGTGTGCGAATCGTGTGGGTTCCGAACGGCAGTGACCGTTGGCCTGGGTTCTCTCTGTTTCACGCTCAAGAAAATTCCTCACGAAATCCGTGCCAAAGTTGTTTGTGTTTGTCACGATGATTTGATGCTTGCGTAACACAAGCGAAAAATGAGTTCGTACTTGACCTACGTCAAGTTTGGAAAAAGTAACGTTTACTTGTAGCGCAATCGCTGAGCGGAAAAATGTTTCTCTCCTCCTCTTCACCACCTCTTCGTAGAGAAGTTTGCCTTACGATCCCATCGTGTGTGTTGTGTGTTCTTCCTTCTGTCAAATTGACTTTGGGTTTCCTTCCTCCTTTACCAATGAAAGCTTGGGATCTGTGGTCGTCGACGTGACGTTGTACCTCATCTTTTGATATTTGTTTCTAAAATTATCCAATTCTTTTCTCCTTTTCATATTATTTTATTGTATTATTTTATATTTTTATTTTATATTTGTTTTAGCTTCGTGGCGTTTTATTATCGTGTTTAATTTTTATTAAATTTATTTAATATTGATATATATTGTACAATAATATGATACTGTTGCTTGGCATTGATGATGGTACGGTTAAAAAAAAATTTTAATTCGCTTTTGTTAAATGTAATTTTGTTTCTATTATGTTTCTATTTTTTCAATTCTATCGGAAACTACAATAATTAGTTAATAATTGTGTATAATAATTACTAATGAAGTAAGTGATACGGACTGTATTTAAGATTTTTTTTAATGCAAATTTTAGAAAGCTCTTTGTCTGAAATTTACACTTTTTAAGTTGTGTCACTTTCAGGTGTTGAATTGGGATAAATAATTAATAGTATAACGGTATTATATATATATAAAATAAAGCTTATGCGACATATTACTGATATATAGATATTAATAGTAAGTTACATAAACCTTATTTTTATAATATTTATTATTAATTCTACAACAGTAGGCTCGATAATTTATATAAAACGTCTTAAAAATATGGCGAAAGACTACGTTTCGTTTTCTTTATTGCTCATTCCAGAAATAGATTAAAATATTCCTTTTAATATTCTAATATTTTTTGAATATCTTTTCCCCCTGAAAAATATGTTTTCTCAATGAATGAAAATGATACGTACTGTTTTTTTATGCGGTACTTCGTTCCACTTTAACGTGTTGCAAAATAAAAATATATTAATTTGCCGGGAAAATAATTTTTAAACTCAGTATGCAACAGACTCAGTATTTATAATGTAACACCTTTGTCTTTCGAAGCTTTTCAATTCGGTGGGCCCCCAATAACACGGAACTCGTAAAATGCGGTTAGAAATTTCCTGTAACCCCCTCATAACGGTTAAAAATTATTATATCTCTTGTACAACATGGTAAATAAATTTCGTAGCTCGGCAAGAAACGGGAATTTCCAGCAGTACACGGATTCTTGCGCAATTAAGTGCATTTTTTAACATACTATCTTCGAACGGTTATGTCAAAAAATGTAGTTTTTATTCATAGCTAGGTTCTGAACTTTCGAACCCATATAACACGGAATTCGTGTAACGGAGATAAGATATTGGCTGAAAGAGATTTTATCCGCGGCAGGCAAGCTGGGTCGTTTATGTCCGGGTGAAGATTTCATTCTTGAATTATTTCCAAGGAAAATGAGAGAACAATCTGGCTCGCTTCTCTGAAAGAACGGTTGTGTATCGAAGTAGAGACTTCAACGAATTAAGAGATATATAATTGTAGTCTATTTTTTTTCTGTTTTTTGGTAATTAATAGTTTCCTGTGCATAGAATTAA
>SMSQ01002229.1:28428-81360 GCA_019453375.1 Ctenoplectra terminalis | reverse complement strand
TTCGGAGGTTGAATTTTCTTTTTTTTTTTTTTTTAGCGGAGGTTGGAAGATGTTTGGTGGAATTTTGAGTCATTGATGGGATAGACGAAGAACGGGGTTGTTGAGAGAGTTTGTACAGAAATTTTAGAACGATGCGAGGATAAGGTAATCGCATGGAATTAGTATTTTATTGAATTTCGTGCGCACCGTTGATTTCTGCAACGTTTGTAGATTAATAGGGCGGTTTTAGGATCCCTTTTAGGTAGAACTTTTCGTCTTCCGCGGAAATTAATTTTTCTAAGCGTGATATATATTGTATTACATATTTATAATGTACGATAGAGAATTATATCATAGGTAGAATGGAAATTAATTTTTCCAAGCCTATTATTTTTTCTTCTTCTTTCTTAAAAAATTTCGGAGTTTGTTTAATTAATATTATAAATATATAATGTACGAATTAAATATTGCGTGCATCGTTGGTTTCTGCAAAGTTTATCGTTCATGGGATGGTTTTAGGTTCCCCTTTAGGTAGAACTGTTCGTCTTCCGCGGAAATTAATTTTTCTAAGCCTGTTATATTTTAATTTACATATTTATAATGTACGATAGATAATTGTATCATAGGTAGAATGGAAATTAATTTTTCCAAGCCTATTATTTTTTTTTTCTTTCTTAAAAAATTTCGGAGTTTGTGTTTGTCAGGTTCCGAAATTTTATAAGAAATAGAAAAAAAATAGTCTTGGAAAAATTAATTTCTGTGGAAGATGAAAAGGTTTGAAACCACTCTATGAACGACAAACGTTACAGAAACCAAAGATACGCACGATATTATATTTATAACGAAGTCAAGATTCGGTTTAGGTAGATTCAAAGATTTGTTAAGAAAAAAAAAGATCTCTAAACCACGTTGTTCACGAGTGAACAGCGAGAGAGAAATATTGAGGGAAATTCTAGGGATGTTCCTTAATTTCCCACGACAAATTGGACCGTGTCGAAGCGATCCTCCATCGGAGGTAACGCGCATTGGACTGATTAGGTGATCCATTTTGTGTTTTTCAACGAGATCGATGGATGGTTAGGGATTTCGATTTTTATTAGCTGGAACGGTGGTGATAATGTTTTATGGAAACATTTTTTATGTTCAAAGAGAATTGGTCATTTAAGGTCATCCTTTTTTTAAGATTGGGATGCGGGATTAATTTCTTTACTCACCGAAGATGTATTTTCCGGATAACATATTCGAAACTAATAATTCATGATGAATAAATTTTTAGCAGAAATAGATTTAATTTAAACTTGTTTTTATTTTGAATATTAATTTTTCTTTTTTTATAGGGTAATTATAATTCTATCTTATTCTTATTTTATATATTAGGCGAGTGTAAAATTTCTTTTACTTTCGCAAATTAATTACAAACCTAACTTGTTCGATATTTTAAATATCACACGAGTAAAAAAATTCTTTCACCTTCGCAAATTAATTGCAAACCTATCTTGTTCTTATTTCAAATATCAGGCGATTGCAAAAATGATTTTACCTTTCTAAACTAATCATAATATAAAAAACAGAGTCACAGAATAACTACACACAACTACTATAACAGTAACTAACAGAATAATAATTAAAAAATAGGTAAAAATTTTTAAATATCTACAATGCTACTATTACATAAAAAAACAAATCCCAAACTATTCATTAAGCTCTGTAATTCAACGGTATAATTTTTCTCACGAATGCAATTCTATTTCTTCCTTTTTTTTCAAATAGAACATTTGTACAAATGTTAAACTTCCCATTTAAGTTTCCAACGAACCCGTATTTCCATCATCTAACTCTCTTCATCCTTATTTTATTCAACGCGTTGGAAACTAAAATCCCAACACAGGCCTTATCAAACATCGCGGTTTCCCCGTATCAGAAGCATGTTTCTCTCGGCCGTGGCATTGTTTAAAAGCGCCTTCGACATCGCACGTGTGCGTCATGTCCATCCCCTGTCCCTCCTTGCTGCAGGCTGACCAACGAGGACACGCACATGCATATTGCACAGCGCTGCATAACCCAGAAACGAACGAGCGCGGGAAAGCGTGTGACCGATGCATCAAGTAATGAATATTCCGTTTTTTCGCGTTTCGCGAGGCTCCAGTCCGTTCAGTCTTAGTCCATTTACTCGGAACAGGGTTGGGCATAATTTAAACGATATATTTTAAAAGTTATCATTTGAATAAGTATATGATTTTATAAGAGCTGTTTTTCTTTTGTCAATGGTTTTATGTTACATAGTTTGCTGGAAATTTTTATTTCGAATCTTTAATTATACCGGAATTCATTTGTGCAGGAATAGAAAAAATTGTAGTATTTGGTATTTTTCAATTCCAAAAATTGTAGAAAAATTAATGGAATTATCGTGGGTTAATAACTTGAATTGTAAAACAATTTTATCATCCGAATTCGATAATTCTGGATACACGCGTTTGGATTCTGAAGTTCTAAAAAAATTAATTTGATTATTGCAGCTCAGTAACTCAGAAATTCTGAGAAAGTAAATTTAATTATCCTAATTCAATAACTCAAAAATCTACGCTTCGATTCCAAAATTCTCAGAAAAGAAATTTAATTATCCCAACTCAGTAACTCAAAAACCCACGCTTCGATTCCAAAATTCTCAGAAAATAAATTTAATTACCTCAGTTCAATAATTCAAAAATCCACGCTTCAGTTCCAAAGTTCTAAAAAAAATTAATTCGAATATCACAACTCAATACCTCAAAAACCAACGCATTAACTCCAAAAAATTCTCAGTAAATAAATTCAACCCTCAAAAACCAACACAAAAAAAAAAAGAAAAAGAACGATTCCCAACAAAAATGAACAAACTGCAAAAGAAGAACCTAAGAAACCGTTACGAGAAGAAAATTCATACAAAGCGACACACAAAAGCCATCGGTATCTGGCCAATGACTCCTCTGTAAACGTAACGATGATTCCCACCGGTACAAATCCGCTTCCTGCAATTATAATAGGCAGCTAATACGATGAAACGCGTATTTGGACGATGCTTGAATAATGTAAATAAAATGCGAATCAAGCGACATTATGCGATCGTGGATGCGTATTCCCCGATCGAATAACGCCAGTTTATATTCCACGTAGTGTCGCATCCTGCTTGACGCAAGGTGGAACCAACGTATATGTCCCACTGGCCAATAAAGCCTGATACGACGTATGCTCGCGGTGTGCCACACGGAATACGAATCGGTTGTGCAGCTGCGACGTTAAATTTCACTGTTTATTATGTCACCAAGCCGCGGAATACGGGATGATACCGGCGAGTTACGGTCAGGTTGCGTTTGTGACTTAAGTTAGACTTAAGTTAGACTTAGGGGTGGTTTCTTACAAGGGTTATATTAGAAGGATGGGATAAAAAATAGTAGGATCAAAAATCGAAACATAATTTTGAAAGGGAAGGGAAGAATGGTACAACTTTTCCACTCCGCGTTCAGCTTAACCCTTTCGCTGCGAACAGCGTCTTTTGGCGCTCGGTTATAGACGCTTTCTCTCAGCGAACAGCGCCCTTTGGCGTTTGACTATGGACACTTCCCTTGAGCGAACAGAGATTATATATTACGTTGGATTATGTATTGAACCCTGCTTTAAATTATATCATACACAGAAATATTATTAAAAATTGTTTAATGTTATTTAAGATTATTAAAAATTGTTTAATGTTATTTTAGATTATAGAAAATTGTTTAATGTTATTTAAGATTATTAAAAATTGTTTAATGTTATTTAAGATTATTCAAAATTGTTTAATGTTATTTAAGATTATTAAAAATTGTTCAATGTTATTTAAGATTATTCAAAATTGTTTAATGTTATTTAAGATTATTAAAAATTGTTCAATGTTATTTAAGATTATTCAAAATTATTTAATGTTATTTTAGATTATAGAAAATTGTTTAATGTTATTTAAGATTATTAAAAATTATTAAAAATTATTAAAAATTACTAAAATTGTTGTACCGTGTCGTCCGTACAGACACTCCAGTATCGCGCCGGCTGCTGAGAGAGCAATTCATTTTTAGGCGTTCCGCAGCGAAAGGGTTAAGACTAACTTTCTGAAAAAATGTGGCTGACAGGCCCACGGTTGTTCGCTCTTCGGCCTTTTCCCGTTTTCCTCCATGCTGAACGCATATTTGAAGGCAGCAGGCCCCAAAAACGGTTCACAGTTAACCCTTTGCGGTCCGAGCAACGTTCGACGCTTTAACTTAACTAGTTCAATAAGCGGTCAATTTGATGTTATCAGTTTGATCGGTGTTAAACACTAAAACCATTTTCTTTATCATCGTCCCAAGAGTATTGTAACAGCGTTTCAGGAACGCTCGAGTCGCTGTCGCCTCGATCACGGAGAACCACGACATCGTTTCTGAAACGGAAGCCAGCCATTGTCGTGTTCCTTAACGCAATCACAGTCCCACTTTCCTTCTTCCGCGAGCCACGGTGCGTTGCACCGGTGCATCGCGTTCGATGCAGCTATTACTACGAACGCTTACCGTCTCTTCAACGGCTCTTTAAGAGAATAATAAAACGTGGAACACGAACGATAAATAAATAGAAAAAAAAAATATATATATATATAACATATAACATTTTGTAACATTTTGAGTTAACAAACGAGTTGTTCTAAACGAAAGGTCAAAAGATACCGCGACCCTAACCCTTTACGGTTCGAATCGTGTTCGATGTTTTTTTTTTAATTGGTTTTCGTCACTGGAGAATTCCAAAAATATATTCTTTTACTTGTATTTTATTTGAATATTGTTGAATTTGGCGGTAATTAGCGCGTCAGCATACATATACTATATATGTGGGATGTGGCGGTAGCGCGATTGATCTATTATCCCGAAACCTCGATCGGATCCTCGGGAACATTCGCGAACAAAGTGGTCTCGGGAATGATCGAGAAAACAAGGTACGGTATAAAAGGAGGACCTCCCGCCGGCGGCGAGTGAGTTGTAGTTAATCGAGTCGAAGCGACAGAGTATATAGAGTCGTTACGTCGTTATTTGTTGTCTTTGCGTTGTCCTTGCGTTGTACGTTTCCTCATCTTGTATCGTTTACCGTATTCAAATAAAATCGTTCCTACATCGTAATCTAACTGTCCTATCTTCAACCAATTCCCACATATGGATGGCACGTCCGCGACTCGGACGCGTGGCCTTTTGTTTTACCGATTTCCGTTTTCCTTCGGCTGTAAGGTTTCGATCGCGTCGCCATGTTTTCTTCGTATCTACGTAAATCTCGCTTTTGTTGTAATAAAGTACTTTATTTTTGTCTTCGAACAATTACTTTCTATTCGATCCATAACGAATAAAACGAACAAATATTATTTTTTATATTGGCATATTGGATAAATAAGTTATTAACTGTTTGCACTTTCACGCCGCTACGGCGACACGTACAACTTCCTTCGAAGCTAACTTTTCGATTAAATTAATACCACAAATTAAACCGATATTAATATCATGAATTCAGCTGTATTTACTTTACAAAATATATATTTCAATTCAGATGTTAATTAAATTGAATCAAGACACTTGAATCTGGTCCTGTTCGTCGAAAGACGCAGAACGAGATATAAACCAACCCTAAATGTCTACGGTAAAAAATAAAAAAAAGACGATGAAGAGAGACGCACCGAATCGAAAAATGAAAATGGAGACGATCTCGTTTGTCGAAAGAATATTACGCTAAATAAAAAGGGAACGGAAATGACACGGGAAGGTTGATAAGGGGAGGAAGATAAATAGCGAAAGATGAAAGAGGGTGAAAGGTGAGGATACAGTGGAAGCGATAGGGTGAGGTTTAATCTTTCCTCAAGAGGAAAATAATAAAGAAGAAGAGGAAAGAGGTCGAGACGGACGGTTAAAGACAAAAACGGCGGAGAAAAAAAAATAATCGCGGAAAGAAATGAAAACAGGCGGTGCATTAGTTCCAGGATCGCGATTTAAAATTATCTTAAATTTAATTTATGAAAGGGTGAATTCGAAGTGCAAAATCTGTATATTCAGTGGTCCGTTTTATATTAAGAAACGATTCACCATTTATCGCTCGTGTTCAATCGAGCTAGCTTCGATTTTTATGTTATATTTTTATATCATATTTTTATATTAAGCGCCACGTCTGTCCCTACGAACCGACGTTGAAATTTTCGTTCAGACGTCGTTGGTTTATCAGCGGTATCAATTTCAAAAAAAACAATACCTTACAATTTATCAATGGATTCTATTAAATCACACCAAAGACACGACTTTTCTCTGCGAGGCCTCTACAATTTTCTTCTCGATCGCGCTGCTCGCATCGAAATCTAAAAGCGCCACCGCATCGATCTACAGCAACACGCCACTAGCAGTACTGTTTCAAAAAAATTTTACAAAACTGAAGATTCTGCTCCTGTAATCATCGCAGCGACTATTTTGCAATACAAAAATGAAAAAAAGCCACGTACACGTATTTTTATTTATTTCTAAAATACGAGAAGCGCGATCGCGCCGCTTGCCACTTTTCGACTGGATTTTTTATACGACCCGTGGCAGTCAAACGATTAATCGCCGGTAGTTCTACTGTTAACACTTTAACGACCGCTCACACATGTGTGTGATGCTACCGCCGAAGGTTGTTGGCCAGTACCACACTCTTTGTGTGATAATTTATGAATGTAAACAAGTGTGGATATTGCTATTGGCTTCGTATTTCATCGCCACGTCTTTGATTTTAGCTAATTATTGCCTACTTTTTAATTTTCATTTTAAACTACAGTAGTGTGCCACGTAAATTATGGAGCAAATGTCGGCGCTCGTCGTGAATTTAATAAACTTGTTTAAAATTAATTCTTCAAAAATATTGTCCGCCCCTGGCGACGTTACACTGCGTAGACGTGCGGACGTTAAAGCGTTAATGACGCAAAACAACCTAACAGGTACACCCTAATTATCTCTCATCGATCTCGTACGATCGAAGCGGTTCTAAAAATTATTGGGGATGATTTCGCGACATTTATCCTTACCGAAAACGCGACGCTCAAGCGGACAGTAGTGCACGGCGAGGAATCAAGAATTTCAGAGCCACAACAATGGCTCCAACTTCTCTGCTCCTCGAAACACGAAACCTTTTTGAGTTTCGAGGGTCTTGGAGGCTTCTCGCGTCCGCCATCCCTTCGAGAAACTGTGGCCTGGCCGACGGAAAGGCGGGCTAAGGTGTCGGCGTTGAGCAGAGAGTGGCGACGGACAATGGATGCGTAGTTAGTAAATTACAGGCTGGCCAGCACAATGCGGTGCACCGTGCTGTGCGTGCGTGCACCTCCTATGACTATGCACGCGTGTTTGTCTACGTTTCCACGCCTCTTGCCCCTCGTGTCCCTGGTTCCTCCCTCTAAAGGCCATGGTTTACAGAGAGAACGGCGTGCAGCGGCGCGTATCCACCGTTCGGCCATGCATACAGAGTCCGCGTGGGAGATTCTCGGTATACATCAATCCGAGCCGCTGCAGGTACCTGCACATTACGCGGCCGTGCATTAGATACCCGCGCCAAGATTTCACTGTGTCCTCCATTCCTGTTGCGAGGTACGTTCCGTTGTTTGTCATCCGGATACGAGGCGGTGCGCAGGTTGTTTCGACCCTTTGCGATCCGAATTCGCGTTCGATGTTTAATTGGTGTATATTTTAACGTCAGAGGATTCGAAAAATATATATTTATTTCGCATATCGCTCGCGTCGTACAAATTTCTAGCATATTTTATAAACAAGTTATCGATACCTTTCTCGTTTTTTTTTTCTCTTATTTTTATATAAATGCATATATTTTTTTTCTTAACACTTTGTCGACCGCTGGCCGATTAATCGATTAATTTTCCATTCCCAACGCTTACCTTGTATATATTTTATGAATATTAGTTTATAAGGTCCTTTATTATATAAAATAAATGCAAAATAAAGTATAGATATCAATAAAATTACATTCCTTTGAAACAAAAGGAATAACAATGAATAGCGAAAATTTAGCCGGTACCAGGAACAAATGCACGCACGATTAAGCCGGTACTAACTGAACTAAACTAACTGTACTGAAGTGTTAAATTACATGTACAGAATAAAGGAGAATCGGATAATTTTCTTTGGATGATGAAAAGATCATAGCAAAAATTCAAAAACTTAAGTTTTTAACCCTTTGCAAAGACACATCCTCCCTCGAAAGACACATTCTTGCGATACTTGACCCGAGGAACAGAGAATGGATTCTGACGAGCGCTTTATAAATTTTCTACGAATCAGTTATCAAGCTTAAGATTCAATATTAAGTCTTGTGTAACGTAAAGATACACGGAAAGTTGAAATGAAATAATTATATTATACGCGACTCGAGTCGCTGCATTAATCCAAGCGGTGAGCGAGAGTCACCTCTCGAGTGCAAAGGGTTAAATCAATATTATTACAATAATTAGTTTCTCTCGACTGAATTCTTACGGAGTTCCGATTCGCCTCTATCCTAATTCTGTGCGAGATTGACTCGATTTCGCGTAGATTATTAAATGTCAGCTGTTTTTAGCTTAAATGTTAATTAAACGCAACGTAACGCGAACCTAACCCAGGCCAAGATTTCGGGATCCGAAGCGGGGTTGCGTAGGTTGTTTCAACCCTTTACGGTTCGAGTCGCGTTTGATGTTTAATTGGCTCGTGTTTCGTCATTTGAGAATTCCAAAAATGTATTCTTTTATTTCGCATATTACTGGCATATTGGATAAATAAGTTATTAACTCTTTACACTCCCACGTATAACTTGCTTCAAAGCTGACTTTTCGATCGAATTAATAACACAAATTGAACCAATATTAATATCACAAATCTACCTGTATTTATTCAGATGTTAATTAAATCTACCGCACATACCGAAAGAAGAAAGAAAAAAAAAATGTTCACGATTAATGAACCCGAACCGATCCGATCGCAGAATAAATTATAATTTATAAATCAGCCCAATATTTCACCAAGACAAGCAGTGTAATTTTTTCTTTTTTTATTTCTTAGTCCCCTGACTTCTTTTCGTCTACCTTTTCTATCGACCATGCTCGACCGCGATTCTTTTCACACTCACAGCCATCTTTTCCGCCATTTTTCCTGCTAATTACCTGACCCGTTTTTTTGCACCCAGAAATCTTCCCTTTCTTGTCTTCTTTTTTTTCCCTCTCTCTCTCTCTTTTTCTCCTTTTTGCACGCTGCTGTAGGTGTAGATGCACAGATATAGCGGCTTGATGTTTTCCGTAAGTGCTTCTTGCTCGTTGATTCTCGCGAACCGCGGCTTCGCGGAACCCCCATGAAATATTCAAACAGTCGGGTCCCCCTCCCCAAACCCCCTCTCGAGCACTTTTATGGGCAATTCTGGTGTATCTGTTTGCTCGAACTTGCTTCGCGGAGATTAGGTGGCGAAGGAAGGTTGTCAGGGGGAATAATGCGTTTCTTCGCCGGGGATTTCGCGGCGGAGAAGGGTGGAGGGATGCGGAGAACTTGATGACTGCGGTGTTCGCGTGTAGGCGTGCGATCGTGGGTAGGATTAGTGAGATTTTGCGGTTTCCAGGATGTAAATTTCTTCGGAGGATTCAGTTTCTTCGATGAAATTAATATATTAATTGTTTCTATGGAATTCAATTTTGACGCTAAAATCGGCGATGATTGAAAGGTGGTTATTCGTGTAAAAATAAGGGAGAAAAAAATCGTGACGATAGATGTTTGAAAAGATATGTAACGAGGAATAAATCTAAAGAGAAGGTTATGGAGAGTACAGAAAAAAATGAATTCCGTTTATTAATTAATTATTTCTCGATGATGCGGTTAGAGAAATGCACCAGTGAGCTAATTATTATGGCAAATTTGTTCTCTTACCTTGATAAAACGCTTGGCCTTGGTCAGGAGACCCAATGTGGTGTGTCTTGAGGTTTCAGGACCCAACGGAACCAACACCTTCAGCTTTTCGAGGCAATTTCTGAGGTGCGCTCGCCTGAAACAAAAACAACCAGTTAACCTTCCATAAAATGAATTTTGTTTGCTTATTAAGAAAAGAAAAGAAAAAAAAAAGAAAGGTTACAGTTTCTCGTATCGATGTGAAAATTTTTGGAGCAATAATTGTTGCTATTGTTCCCTGTTTATTACTTTATTTATACGATTATTATTTAAAAACTATTTTCTCCATTATTGCCTAGAATAAATTAACAGTTACCTACGTTTCTTTAAAAAAACAAGAAAAAAAAAACGTTTATTTCGTTAAATAACAGGTTACGGTAAGAATAGATATACAAAATGGCTGTTTTGCACAAATTAAAAAAAAAAAGTCGCGAACTATGGTTTAAGTGTCAAATACCAAAACGACAGATAAAATTAAATTTTTAATTTAAGATTACTAAATTGAAAAAAAAAGCAAACCAATCCATTTTACACAGTTTCCAAACTTTCAACTCTCTCACTGTACCAAATCTAACAAACACCGGGCAACATCACACAATCGCGATCCGTCTTGTCCCGAGGTTTTCGAATTACCCACGGACCACGGAAAATCGCGTGGCGGCATCCGTTTTTCGCGTCACGTAGGCGACCCGCGACGAATGGACCGGAATCCAGCCGGTGGAATCGAAAGGAGAATCTACAACAGTCACCGCGAAAGTGTCCGGAAGAAAGCGATAAGATCCCGATTATTGTGGCGATCACGACCCATTAGTCGAGAGAATCGTGCGATAAATATACAGCCGGAATACCAAAGCGAGAAAACGCGCGGCAATTATTTGCCTGGCCGGAATGCGGATTAAAACTACGGCGAGTGGATTAAAAAGGTCGAGGAGTTGTTCCTTTTTGGATAGCTGCAAAGTTTTTGATCGGAGATACCGATTCGATCGTGGATTTATTTTTTCAAGCGGTGGATAAGAAAAATTTTACATCGGTAAAGAATGGTGAGTTTTAAAAAATAATTAAGTTGGTGCATTTTTTTAGTGTCTTAAAATAATATGAGAAGTTTGATATTAATTTTTGTACACTGCAATGCTGATTATTGAGCGAGAATTTTATTAGATTTATTTTTCGAGAGGGTGGATTTGTTGGTGTTTTGAGTTGAAAAGAAAAGTTGAAGATTGGTAAAGAATGGTGATTGATAAGATAGTGAATTTTTTTAGTATCTTAGAATAATATCAAAAGTTTAACATATAATTTTTCTAGATTGTTACGATCAGAAGGTTGGATTTAGAAATACATGGACTGTTTGGTGTTTCATGCTGATAAAGAAATTTCAAGATTGGTAAAGAATGATGAAACGGTGAATTTTAGAAAATAATTAAACTCACGAATCTCTTTAAGTGTTTCAAATTAATAAAAAAAGTCTGATATATAATTTTTCTTTTTAATTTGAAAATGAATGGGCTTTGGGGCTGTGTCTCGTAAAAATGTTAAGTTCCGAGAAGCGATTAAGCAAAATTTTTGTTCAGCGCTTCAAAGTAATTATTACCCATTCTAACAACGCATAACTACACACGAAACTTCAAATCTTCTAATTTTTTTAACATCCCACTTCCCTTGCTTCAATCTTTCTAAATTTCAACTCCACGAAACAAACCCACCCCAAGATAACCTAAACACGATATTACCAATTTATCCCAAAACAATGTAATCAATCTTCCCTCAGAAAAACCTAAAAAAAAACCTAAAAAAAACTTGGAAAAAAAAAGTTCCCAAATTTCTCAGAAATTGAGCGTCAAAGTTCATCGGAAAGTCCCAGACAGATTTATTCGAAGCGTCCAGGAATAATAAGTTCTCGTCGGGGACGCGTCACGTGTGCCAAACACGCACCATTACAGCCATTTAATTATAAGTTTATACCCGGTTTATCGTCGCGTCGTGGAAAATGGAGACGACGACGCCGCTCGTTGAGCCTGGATCGCGACGCTGTTCGCCATCGACGTCGAAACTACCCTCCAAGACGCTAGGACACATCGCACACGCGCGTTTGCACGTACGTTTTACGAGAAACAATAAGCTGGCTCCGGCTTAATGACGTCATCAAACAGTATTATGTCTTGTGGGCCGCGGAGTGGACGATTTCCGGGCTTGGATGGATGCATTCTGGCCACGAGATGCGTTATGCGCGCCCATTTAGAGGAAAGGGCTTCTGCGTTTAAGCTGCTCCGACACGAGGGTTTAACACTAGAACTACCGACGATTAAAGCGTGCCTATTCGCGCCGTAAAAAATTCAAAATAATAACTGTTTGGGAAAACTTTGGATCCTAAAAAATAATTTTTTATTCGTTTATTTATTTATTTTTTTTTTTATTTTTTAAAGTTGCATCAACCCGACTGGGTTATTAGCAACCACGCAATTTGACCGTCAGGAAAACGTTGATTTAATACGAAACCAATGAAGTAAATTTCACTTCAGACATGTGTAAAGCAGATGGATGACTATTCGTGTCTGTTGCAGAAAAAAGAAAAAAAAAAAAAAAGAAAGAAAGAAAAAGAAAAAGTTGTTAAAAATGTATCGTGAATTTCGTGAGATTTATATGATTTATATGATTTATATTATTTATACGATTTATGCGAGAAATTGGAAAATAATTATTTCGAATAGTTCGGTAGTTCTAGTGTTAAAGAAAAATTTGTTTATTGTTCTGGATTAAATAAATTTGAAAGCTTCAAGTTTGGAAACGGGGACGGAGAAATTTTTGCGATTTATAAATACGATGTATTTATTTGTTATTTTACTGTTAAGCAAGTATTGGTGTTTTGTATTTTTAAACGGTTATGGGAAATTGAGTTTCGTGATTTGTGGATGTACTTGTTTATTATTCGGTTGTAGTCTGAACGGGTATTGGTGCTTTTCAAGGTTTTAAATGATAATGCAGAGTGTTTGCAACGATTTTGAAATTATTTTTAAGGATGGAGTTTCGTGATTTATCGATACGATGCATTTATTTATTATTTCGTTGTAGTTTTAATAAATATCGGTGCTTTTTAAAAGTATGAAACGAGGATGAAGCAGTTTTACAATAATTTAGGAATTATTGTGGAGCAATAGAGGATTTCTATAAATAATTCTTACTTCTAATAATTTACTATATTATTCTTAATAATTATTTCTAATAATAACTGCATCAAATTATTTCTAGCAATCATATTGATATTCCTGAAATTATGAAATAATAAATAAAATATTTTTACGATGCACGGTATTGGATACAATTTTATAATTTATATCCGTACCAATCCTGTCGCGTTATAAATAAATTATACCTTATTTTTCTCTAAATAAATGGTAACTGACTACGGTTGCATGTTTGTATTTTACGAATACAATTATTACTTCTTTAAATAAGAAAATATTCTGCTTTGCTTATCGTTAATAATCGCGTAATTTATGCTTAAACCAAACATGCGATCTTTATAGTAAAAAAAAAACAAAAAACAGGTATTATCGTCAAAAAGCGTGAACCGAGAATAGAAAAGTCCATCGTCGGGTTATTGATCCAAGCGGAACAGGTTTGATCAACGTTCATCTCAGAAAATCGGATCGCTGAAAATTGAATATCTTACGGTTGGATCGATAACCAGTTGACGTGTTCGAAATTTGCAACGACGAACAATGCTTTGAATAAAAAAAAAAAAATTTAATCAAACGATCCTCGCAACGATGGAAAATTCTTAGAAAATCTATCGTACACCGAAACACGGAATAAAGTGACGATTTTAAGTTTCCTCGAGAAACACGCCAACAGAAAATTTGATCCACCGATTTTATCTTCGATTTCGCTTCGATAATTTAAATAAAAGTTTCGCCGAAGGTTACTGCGAAATACGATGTAACTAAAAAGTGATTTTTTCCCTGAAACTTCGCCGAGAAACATACTTCCTGGAAGTTTGTTAATAAGAGTAGGTGGAATTTTGTGTTTCGCGAGTTTATCAACAGAACTGGCAAAAAGGACTCCGTTTTCCTCCTCGATGCTTGAAAAAAAAAAGAGGCAAAGCGAAAAAAGAAAAAAAAAAAAGAAAAATTGTATTCTCTTAAGTTCGCTGCGAGATTTAATATTTTCTACGCAAGGAAGATTTAATAAGAGACGAACTTCATTTTCCTCGAATTAATATCTTTCGAGTTTGATTGAACATCCTGTACAAACTTTTTCTCTCAATTTTATTCCAACTTCAAACTTTTAATTCGCAATTGCTATCTTTATTTTATTATACTAACAATAATACGATATCCAGAGAAACGTAACATTTTATGGAAAAGTAGACGGAACATTAACATTTTTTAATTGACGACAAGTACTGCGCCATCGATCATATTAACATTAGGAATAGCAACTGTTAACACCTTGGCTTACAATCACGAGTCACACTCGTGGCGCAGATTACTGTCCAAACCTTACAAAGGCACCCTATATTTGCGATAAAGTTTAATTTTATCTTTAACTGTAATTTTAATCTGTACGACTGAGAATTAGCAAATATAAATTGCGTATAATATTTCAATGTTTTGAATCTGACACGGTGTAAAAGCAGTGAACAGCTATTGCTAATATGTGTAGCTACTGAAAAAGTAATAGCGCAAGGGGTTAAAAGTGTACCCTATGTCTACCAAAGAATTAAAAATAATAGGTATTTGGGAAAAAATATGTCATGCGAGAGAAATAAATCTTCGTTCATATTCGTTGCAGAAAATCACACGAACTTCCCCAAAATTCCACAAAATTCCCCAAAATTCTCAAAAGTAAATTAATCAAATAAATAAAAAAAATGGTAAACATTTATACTTTTTTTCCAAAAAGAACACTAAGCTTTCACACTTACTATTAAAGTCTGAAACTTAAAAAAATTCAGAAGCGCAAAGGGTTAACTCTGCTTTCTTTCACATCCCCTATGTCACACCGATATAGTGTGTATTTATTGTATTAAACACTAAACCTACCAACAATTAAACTAAACCTGATTGTACCCCAAGAAATGAAAATGATATGCATTCTAAAAAAATACACAACTTGAGAACAAATCTTTGCCTATATTTTCCACAGAAAGCCACGAAAAATTCCCGAAACTGAATCCTTGTAAATTTATATAATTTCTACGAGAAATCAGAAGCCGGTCATTTTGACCGCTTCGATAGCTTTAATGTTAACGCATAACCCGCGCCACGATCGCGTGAAGAGTTAACCCGAACGATTTTGCGAACAAAATGAGTCCGAATTAAAATGGTCGCGGAACGAATAACAAATTACCTCGCGTAGAAATGGCCATGGATCGTTTCATAGATGAACGTGGACGCGCATCAGAAGAGTAAGCGGCTTAAAGGCGCAGCGGCCATCGTGAAAACCGAACGCTTCGAGTCCCATAATCCTCCTCTAACTAGGTCCACGCGTTTGTTGCCACGAGGGACGTGTAATCGGTTCGTTTGAATTATTAAAGGAGGCCGGCCGCCCTTACTCGGCCCGTTCGCCAGAATCCACCCCCCGTTCGCTGTTTCTCCTCGGTTTTCCAGCCTTTATTTTTACCTGTGCCCCTCCTCGGCAGCGTTACGCTCCAACAACTCACGAATGGCCGCTCGATTGCGCTCTCAACTGTTGACGACGTGATATTGGAAGCGGTAGGCGAGACCGACATCTTGTCGCGGAAATTCGGGGAAATAAATGATTTTTGTGAGGGAGGTGCGGGGTTATGGTTCGAATTTCGTGTGCGGTGTGTCGTACGGGAAGGTTGAAATTGAAATTTGAAAATTGTAGTGGAAGATTGTGTGAAATAAAAATTTGGTTGGTATATATTGGGGAAGAATTAAAATGGAAATTTTTAAGTTATAGTGGAAGATTGTGGTGGATTAATGTGTAGCGTGGTGCTTGTTGGGGAAAAATTGAAAAAGAAATTTAAGTATTGTAGAGGAAGATTGTATAAGATTTGAATTTAGCGTGATAGTTGTTAGGAGAAATATAAAATTGAAATGAAAAAATTATGGAGAAAGATTGTATAAGATTTGAATTTAGCGCGATAGTTGTTAGGAGAAATATAAAATTGAAATGAAAAAATTATGGAGGAAGATTGTATAAGATTTGAATTTAGCGTGATAGTTGTTAGGAGAAAAATAGAAATAGAAATTTTTTAATTATAGTCGAAGATTGTGATGGATTAAAATGTAGCGTGGTACGTGTTGGGGTAAAGTTGAAATAGAAATTTTAAAATTATAGCGAAAAATTGCGTAAAATTCGAATTTAGTGTGATACAGAAAATTGAAACACAAATTCAAAAATTATAGCAGAAAATTGTGTAAAGTGGATTGGAAGAGTTAACCCCGGGGGACAATATTTGGGGTTGGATCAAGTCTGAGATAAGTCCTATGGGATTTCTTTATTTTTCGGGTTATATATACACTAATCTGTAAGATTATGGTCAATCTTATTTGCTGCTCTATATTGCTTCTACATTTTCTTAATAAAACTACGCAAAAAACCTCGTCGTTAACAAAAATAAACCCTTCATAGAGTCTCTGAAACATTACTTTAACACTAAAGGGTTAGGTATAAAAAAAACAGAATAAATTCCAAATGTAAAAGATTAAATATAAAACAACATAATAACCACAAACTATAATCCAACAAATTCTTACCGATACATACCCCTCTCCAAAAAAACAAAAAAAAAAAACAAATTAAATATTCCAAACATGCACTTTAGTTAAATTTTCCTCCCAACCCAGAAGCCATTTCAACTCTCAAAAGGATCAAACAAACCCATCCACGCATCAACCCCGTACCAATAAAAAAATCGTGCCCGAAAATGATTACCATAAACCATAACAAAAATCCGATCGACGATCGCGTTGAGCAAAAACACCGATCCAAACGTCGATCCAACACGAATAAAACACGAAGCTCAAACTTGGTCCTCTCTCTCTTTCTCTCCTTCATCGTGCACAGCAACCAACCAGCCACGTCAGAAATTCCCGTCGTTCCCTCCCTATCAATCTCATCATTCTTTGACATCCTTTCCCGGCGGCGCTCGCTGCAACATTTTTGCCGCAGGCCGATGAGTCCTGGAATCACAGGCCGGCCCTTCAATCGATACGACCGTGTGACACCAGCATTATGAAATTCCTGTCCCGCCTGTTCGACGTACCAGAGAGCCTGATGAATAAATACTTCGCGCGGAATTCCCGTGTCGAAGTCAGCGGGAGTGCTTCGCGAAGACCAAGTCGGGGCTCGGCTGGTTGGCACCCGTTCAAAGAGGGCTCGTAGCAGAAACGCGACACGCGTGTCGGTAACGTTTTCACCGCTGATTATTAATTCGCCATGGGTGGCTTTTATGAGCAGGGAACGGGTGGGCAGGAAAGGTTGTCCGGATGAGGCCTGATACGGAACACTCGAAGGGAGGATATCGAGTTGGGTTTGCTTTGTGCTGGCTGAATTCTGTCAGTAGGCTTCGTTACTTTGTGTTATGCATTGTGCGATTCTCGTTCGTTCGAGGGTTTAGAATTGTTCGAAGGCAGATGTTTGGCGAAGGGTTTGAGTGGCAAGAGTGTGGTTGGGTAATTGGTGGAATTTATGTCTATCGTGAGATTTAACGCTGGAACCACGGACGATTCAAGCGGATCTATTTGTGACGGAGAGATCGAAACGGGAGAGAGAGGAGAATGTACGATACGTATTTGGGGAAAGGTTGAAATAGAAATTTAAAAATTATGCTTGTGATAGTTTGGAGAAATATAAAATAAGAGTTTTTAATTGTAAAAAGGTAGTTGATGGAAATAGTTATGATAAGGGTTAAAAGTTCTTTCTGCATATTTTGTTATAAAAAATCACGAAAAATCATGGAATATTACGGAAAATCACAGAAAATCCCTAAAAATGCAACGTTGTAAATTTAGAAAATTTTTATGAGAAATTACGAACCAGTCATTCGAACGATCAAAATTCTAAGATTTTACCTCCGATTTCTGTCTCCGTATCCTGAATCAACGATTTAAAACACTCCGACAGATATTTTTCCCGATCGACCGCGTCACGAACCCAACAGTCACACTTAGACTGCTAATTCTTATGCAAATTCGTACCTCCCTGAATATAATTGAAGCATTACATTACATATCGCAATAAATATTACAGTTGAGGTTTATTTATACATTTTTCCTCGTCATGTATTTTCCGTGCATCTTTATGCCTTAAAATTTCCATAAATGCATAAACATACGCGAGTCTAGTCATAACACTTCTCCGATCGACTTCCTAGGATCGCGCGGACGCAACGAGAGCAGGAATAAAATAATAAGAAAGTTGGAAGCAGATCGCATAAAACACTCGGTGCGTCGTCGAACGAAGACTTACAGTACCAGGGAAAATGTCGAAGTTAACGAACAAAGCCGTTCCCACGGAAGTAGCGCGGTCTGGAATGCCACCGAACGACTTATACCGGCGACTACGAGAAAACGTAGAAGCCGATAATTAGTACATAAAAGCTGAAGCGTTACGGTAACACAGCGGATAATGTCACTTACAGGGTGAACGAACCGAGGTGTACGCCGGCCTTGGTCAAACGAGACCAGACGACAGCCTCTCGTTGTTAGTCTTGCTCGGACGATACCTTTTATCCGATGGAATTACCATATTTTCAGGCGTATTTTTTTTTTTTTTTTTTTCTTTCTTTTCAACCCCTATTTTCCTCGAGACATTTTTAGAGAGAAAATATCCGAGTATTTGTTGCGCGGAAAATTATGAGACCTTTTCGTGCACACTCCCGTCCTTGACCCTTGTTAAGCGTGACTTTATAATATTCTGTGCTTATATCAGTTGCACGCTAGTGTGTTTGCACGATTAGTGTCGCGTACGTATTTTCAGTTTGCAAAGAACAACCGTTTCAACTTTCTGTGCGTCGTATATTTATATAAAAAATGGTAGGAAGCGAGATAGCCAGTCGATCGAGAGCGAGCTTTGGTCCTGTGCTCTTGAAACTCCAGTTTATTCGATATTCTGGATCTTGAAGAGGTTTTTGAGTTTTTGCGAGATGGAAATTGTTTGTCGTATCGAATAGCAGAAGGTGTATATTTTAATTTTTAAGGAAATAGTACGGTATGGTTAGCACTTTTGAAAATAAGAAAGTGTACTGTGTTCCTATCGTAAACTGAATCTGTGGATTTCATCGTCTCCACGACGATTTGAAGACTGAAAGCGTTCGAGGTACACAAATGTAGTTTTGGTAAATGTAACAGAAATGTGGTACTGGAATTTGGGTATATCGTACGGTTAATTATTGCACAACGCGTATAAATGAAAATAAAAATAACTTTACTCCACTGGCGCTGCTATGACGACATATGTTACTTTCTTCAGAAGTTAAGTTTTAAGTTATGTATTATCGTCGGTTCACATATCTTTTTGTTTTGAAACGAAGCGAATGAACGGGATGAATAAAAGTGGTAAACTAAATTTATAATATTCTTTTTTTCTTTAAAGAACACTCTAAGTTTTTATAAGAGTGCTTTGAAACGTAAAAAAAGTTTAGGGGTGCAAAGGTTTGCTAAAGCAAATTCTATGCTATGGAAAATTTCTGTGTAGGATTTTACTAAATAATTACTTCATTTGTGACGTTAAATCCGAGTAAAAACCGAGCGAAAACCAAGCGAAAACCGAGCGAAAACCGAGTGAAGACCAAATAAATCCACTTTTTATCCAAAAGTGCCCCTTTTAAAATTTTATATATTTTTATAACACTGCGTTTCTTTTAAGTTTTATTAATTATTTAACCATTCATTTAATTTTCTACAAACTCTATCCAGACTTACTCCTAATTATCGTTCGCAAAAAACAATATATCCACCCCTAACCAACATCCGGAAACAATTTACCCCGTCGAATCCAGCGAATCTCGCGATGGTCCCTTAGGATAATCGTTCCCAAGAGCGTTGCGTACAGTTTCACCAAAAGCGCTTCGATTTTTCTCGATCGAACGCGTTCTTGCATCGCGATCGAACCGATCGCAAGGTTCTCGCGTCACGCAACTGCGTGTCGAAGCGTTTTATCGGTCGAAGGTGCGTGAACGCGCGCGTGTTCCGGCCAGTAAATCGCGGCCTGATATTTTCGTGCCATTTTTCACGATTTATATATTCCGCTTTAACACGTCCCCATGGCGACATAAAGCATCACGCGAGTACACCACGCGGGCCTGGCTATCGGTCGAGGAAAGAGAAAATTATTCTCTGCGATTACGCGCACCCGAATGGCCGGGAAAATGGTTTAATAATTCATGAGGGCACGCGGTGATTTTTCACGGAATGTTAACCTCTCTCTTATTTCTTTTTTTTTATGTATCGAGTTCAATACTTCGGTTCCGATCGTTTTCTTGTTTCTTTGGGTATTGCTCTTTATTTTTTAAATGCTAATTTCATTTAATTCTATTATCTCTAATTAATCATCTTTCTGATTTTTCTAATTTTTTAAATTCTCAATGATTCTTCTAATTCTTTAAGTTCTCGATGATTTTTCTAATCTCTTGAATTCTAAATAATTTTTCTGATTTTTTTAATTCTTAATGATTTTTCTACTCCTTTTTTTAATCCCTNGGCACGCGGTGATTTTTCACGGAATGTTAACCTCTCTCTTATTTCTTTTTTTTTATGTATCGAGTTCAATACTTCGGTTCCGATCGTTTTCTTGTTTCTTTGGGTATTGCTCTTTATTTTTTAAATGCTAATTTCATTTAATTCTATTATCTCTAATTAATCATCTTTCTAATTTTTCTAATTTTTTAAATTCTCAATGATTCTTCTAATTCTTTAAGTTCTCGATGATTTTTCTAATCTCTTGAATTCTAAATAATTTTTCTGATTTTTTTAATTCTTAATGCTTTTTCTACTCCTTTTTTTAATCCCTTATGATTCTTCTAATTTTTTAAATTCTTAATAATTTTTCTCTTTTTTGTTAATTCTTGATGATTCTAATTTTTTTAATTCTTAATAATTTTTCTATATTTTTAATTTAATTCTTGATGATTCCTCTAATTTTTTTAATTCCCATTGAAAATTCACACAGAAAATAGCTGTGCAAAGTCGATGTGTTAATGTCACGTGTTCTATCTCCTCCCGAAGACACACCCAATCGGCATCAACGATTACGAGGTGTAAAAGTCGATTAATAACCTTTAGAACCTACTGGTGACGATAATTATTCGCAATCAAAGGGCGACAATTAATCGGGCTCGCTTAAAATCCCAGCCAGGCCGGCCCAACCCCCTTCCAGCGTCCTCGCGCCAGGCGAAATTAACATCCCCTGATTAATTGGACGTTTCGGAGAGTGGCTCGCCTGAGAACGGCTTAGCAATTTATTACGACGGATACTCGAGTCGCTGGGGCCAGCAACTTGTACGAACTTACGCCTCGCTTAAACTTGCCCATTCGTAAAGCGAGTTGGGGGGTGGTCGGGTTGCTGGAGGCGCGGCCCTTTCGCGCGGTTCCGGTCACGAATAGAGATTCTCGTGCCTCTGTACACGCCAGTTACACGGACCGGGCTCGCGAATTTCGTTTTATCTTAATTAAACGGCGTTCACTCGGTCAAGACGCCCAAGCGGCGACCAACTTCTATCCTTTGGCTGTGTCTCGCCTTTCGGGAACTTCGGTGTTTATGCTTGGAAACCGGAGGGCTGCGGGAAGGAAGATTGAATGAAGTTGGTGGGGAAGACTGGGGAGAAGGGTGGTTTTGGTTTCGGGTATTTTTTTTTTTTTTTGAACGTTGGGGGTAACGATGCTGGTGGTGTTTAATTCTAAATTGTAAGATGTAAGATGCAAGAGAATGGAAGATCGAAGGCTTAGAATTTAGAGTTCACAGTCTAGAATTTAGAATTCGAAGCCAGGGATACAGAATTGAGGACAACGAGTCTAGAGTTTGGAATTTAAAGTCGTAAACTCAGAAGTCTGGATCTAAAGTAAAAAATTCAGAATACAGAGTCGAGGATCCAGAATTTTAGATCAAGAATTCAGAATCCAGAGTCAAGGACCCAGAATTTTAGATCAAGAATCCAGAATCCAGAGTCAAGAACCCAGAATTCTAGATTAAGAATTCAGAATCCAGAGTTGAATATTCTTGAACGTTGGGGGTAACTCCAGAATCCAGAGTTAAATATCCAGAATCCAGAGTCAAATATCCAGAGTCCAGAATCAAATATCCGGGATCCAGAGTTGAATATCCAGAATCCAAAATAATAAATTCTGAATTCAGAATCCAGAGTCAAGAATTCAGAATCCAGAGTTTAAAGTTCAAAATCTAGAGTCCATAATCCACAATCATGAATTAGGAGTCCAAACTCCAGTGTCCAAAGTCAAGAATCCAAAACCTTGAGTCACGAACACAGAACCCAGAATCCAAAGTTAAAATCTCCGAATAAAAAAATTTACAATCCACGACCGTCGACCAAAAACCCAACATCCAGAATAAAAACTTCAGAATCCAACGTCTACAATCCACCTGCATAAATCCGGAATGGAAACTTCAGCATCCGAACTCCACGATCCACATTCATAAATCCGGAATGGAAGCTTCAGCATCCAAACTCCACGATCCACGTGCATAAATTCGGAATAGAAACTTCAGCACCCAAAGTCCACAAATCCTGAATCCAGAATCCAGAATCCAGAATAACAAGTTCAAGATCCAGAATCCAAGATCCAAGCTTCATAAATCCAGATTCGCGGCGACATCTCGGTCCAGACGTTCATCCGCAGGCTGGTCGTTTAAGGGATGTATTTAAACTCGCGACGGTGCACGGGTGAGCGCGCCGCCGCAACGGAACCGTGTGCAGCTGTCGCTACGGTAGCCATGTACACGGGTCGCGTGGGTGTTCACCGACACGTGTACATACACACGGCCGGCGTAACGCTCTGGTTTCGCTTAATTAAACTGTGTCTAGCTGGTCCAAAGGGGCGACGTGTCGCGCGACCGACAAAGGAGGCTGGCCCGGCCAGCGTGGAACGCAGCAGCACGTGCCTTCATTAGGATCTCCAGACCCCATGGCCACACATCCTGCGTAATCCAAAATAACGGTCCAACCTTCAACTTCCTCCTGCTCCTCCTTCTTCGTGACATTGTTTAGAAAAACGTTTGGCGAAACGCTTGGAGAACTTGAAGAGCTTGGAGAACATTGTGTTGATATACTGTGCGGTTGGTGACGATAGAAGCGACTATTTTTCAATCTATTTCGGAGCGATGAAGAATTTTGTTCGAATATCTATCAACTTTAATGGTAATTGTTACGATTTGTGATGTGAATACTTTTTAATAATTGGTAATAATTACCGGTCGCTATAAATGTTTGGCAACGATTGGCACAATTTTTGAGCTAAGGATTATTAACACTAGATTCACGGAACCCGTCAATTTGACGGATTTCTGATTTCATGCTGAAGTGCAATAATTATCTGCGTAGAAAATGTACACTCGAAATAGAATTGAAATGCAGGAAATGTACTAACTAAATCTGTGCGAATAAAAACCTATTAATTTAAAATAAAATGAACTAATGTTATTACAAAAAAAGCACAGTTCAATATAATGATCCACGAAACGACTAAATGAATTAAGAGAATATTTTCAATTAATTAATTAAAGATATGCGATACGAAATTTCACATTCGTCAACTCTATTTATATTTCACCGCGTAAATCGAACTAGTCTACATAGAATTATCCCTTTTTCACTTAATCCTGATCCTATTTATCACACGAAACGTTACTCCGAACAGCACGCGATATTTTAAGACTTGGACACTTAAATTTACAATTTGTTTCATCCCTGAAGTACATAAATAAGCCTCGTACAGGAAGATGCGGTAAGTATCCGCGATATTTCTCCAGAACCCCAAAAACACTCCACAAGATTCCAACTAACGAAACAAAAATGATCTACGAGGAAAACACCCCAACAAGAGTGACAAATTTATGGCTACGAGGTTCCGGTGAGAATTTTTCAAGCGTGGATTATAGATGAATCGACCCATAAACATCGAGGACATCTTCATAACTGTACAATATCGAACAATGTTATCTTTAAAAAGTTTCTACTATTTCTTGTTTTCTTTTCATTTTTTTTTTTTTTCTTTTTTTTTAACATTAAACAAGCACAGAAAATATTATGCTAAAGTCTCTATGCGAAACAGTTAAAAAATAAATATCAAATTTAAATATTAATTCTTTCTTCGTTGCATATAACTTTTCGAACGATCAGAATTACTCTACGATTGCTAAAAGAAAAATTCTTTCGATGCAATATTAAACCGAGAAATTAGCAAACTCTTTTATTTTTAATTTCTTACTCTCTTCTTTTTTGTTTCTTAAAATTGTTTCTACAATTTCGTACCGATAAAACACGAATAAATATTCTTTTCCCTTCAAAAATTTGTTTTTATAAAATACAGAGGGTGGGCCGATAAAAACTACCCCTCTTGGATATATTCAAAGCTGCGAAAGCTCGGGAAAAAATTTTTCCGAATAAAGGGAGCTGTTATATAGCTCTAACAATTTTTTCTCCCATTCAGAGTCATTTTTAAAAATCATCCCTTTTCACAGATCTAAAAATATTCGACACTAGAATTACAGAAAAAACGGAACTAAAAAAATAAACCTTTATCCATATTTTTAACAGAAACTTTTTTCACAAATTTTACAAAACTTATAAAACTTTCGTAAAGAGTTACAAATCGTCCATTTTGAGCATACAGGGTAGCTCTAGCATTAACTTTCAAATTTATCACCCTGCACAATTATAACTCCTCTGAAAAAAAAGAAAGAAGGAAAAAACTATGACAATTAATTTCACCTAAAATTCCTATAGCAAAGTTTGCAATGTAAAATCGAACCAAGTCATTCCTGCAACGATCCTGCGGTCGCTGTGGTCGCGTTAAAAGTATAAAAATTGTACAGTTGCACGTGCACGTGTTCGCCAGTTCGCACCTGCGTCGAGTCCTTTCGAAGCAAGGCCTCTCTGGCCTGTTTTGGATTCCTCGCGAGCTCTCCTGCCATCGACCGGTCGCTTTTATTTTCGCCTTTTGTCGACAATGATAAGATGCCTGCAGCTGCTTTCGGTTTCGCGGCCTGGCAACGGAAGATACGCTTTCTTGGAGATTGCCGCACACGTGTGTCATTTTCACTATTTTTTAACAGTTTGCAATCGTATGTTGAACCGAGCTCGACGCGTTTTCCGAAGTTTGGATGGTGAGGTTTCCGCTAAGCTTCGGTTGAAATTTTTTAAAGAGTTGATGGATGGCTTGGATCATAGGTTCTTTGGAGAAAAATGGGTTGAATTGGAGAGATCGATGGAGAAATCGTGGAATATTTTAATTCACTTTAATTTAATTTACTTTACTTACAATATTCGAGCTAAAATTTNAATATTTTATAATATATATTATGCAATGAAATATGTTTCTCAATAGATGCTATTTATAATACTATATTATTTAATATTTTGTAATATATATTATGAAATGAAATATGTTTTTCAATAGGTGCTATTTTTAATTCTATATTATTTAATATTTTATAATATATATTATGCAATAAAATATTTTTTTCAACAGATACTATTTTTAATTCTACATTATTTAATATTTAATAATATATATTATGCAATAAAATATTTTTTTCAACAGATACTATTTTTAATTCTATATTATTTAATATTTTATAATATATATTATGCAATAAAATATTTTTTTCAATGGATACTATTTATAATATAATATTAGTAAATATTTTATAATATATATTATGCAATAAAATATTTTTCTCAGTAGATACTATTTTTAATACAATATTATTTAATATTTTATAATATACTATATCATGCAATAGAATATTCTTCTCCATAGATGCTATTTATAATACTATATTATTAAATATTTTATAATATACATTATCCAATAAAAGAGGAACAAATCTCTATCCACATCTTGTACAAAAAATTATTAAAACTGTTCGAAAATCCACCTGTGCTATGCACAATTTTACAGATTTTTACGCAAATTCATATCTCCGAGTATACGATTAAAAAAAAAAGGAAAAAAAGACTAGAACTTCGGTACTTCTTTTTCATACGATGCGCATCCCGTGCAATCATGTGCTTTTAAATTTTCTATAAACGCATAAAAAAAATCTGCGGTCTAATTATTACTCGCGAACGTAATACGGTGAATTCGGTCTGGAAAAAAAAAAAAATCACAAATGAAACCACTTTTAATTAATTCCGCAACTTGTACGTTTTTCATCGAGTTTCAGCCTGGTATTTTGAATTCATCATTTTTTAACTCGTATTTATCATTGATAAAAATAACCAAACAACGTCCACTCGCAAAATGTTTAAAAATTCTACCAGTTCTTCGTGTTTCTGTTATTTCACTCAATCCGTCTACAATTTTAACGAATTTTAATATTCCTCGTACGCTCTTTTATAAATAATAATTCGCGATTAACTTGCTTTGGAAATGCGACAGAATTACGAGCTCAATTTCTCAAAATTGCATTTGGAATATTTGATAAGCATCTGATTCATCAATCTTATCGTTGATGATTTCTCATAATTGAATTTCCCTGAATCGGACGGAGATCGGTATGATCCGTCGTTATGGCGACGTGCATTTCGATTTTAACCTTTGGACCGATGGTTTAACAAAGAAGCTAGCTCCCAACGAACGAACGTACGAGAACCGCTTTGGTTCACTTTCACCTACACGGGTTCGATGCACTCGAGAGCGCAATTGCAACGGCACGGTGTACACATCAATGCAGGTCGACAGTGGCGCAGTCGCTGAATTACTCGGTTCCGATGTTTAAATGAAAAAAAGATTAGTAAAAGGGGGTAGGAACATTTGTTGGGAAATTTGAGAGTGAAGAGATGTTACGAATTATATCGCTTATTCGAAGGAAAAATTATGGAATCGGATAATTTGTATTCTGCTTTTTTTTTAGTTGTGTCTTAATTTTTATGTTAATAATTATAGTTGTCGATATTGTTTTATGTTGTCCAGTTTGTTATCCAGTTTTAGGAGTTTTTTGATGTGTAAAAATTAAAAATTTGAGGATTTTTAGATTTTATGATTTTAAGATTTCAGATTTCAAGATTTCAAGATTTCAAGATTTCAAGATTTCAAGATTTCAGATTTCAGATTTCAAGATTTCAAGACTTCAAGATTTCAAGATGTTAAGATTTCAGATATCAAGATTTCAAGATTTCAAGATTTCAAAAATTGAAGAATTGAAAAATTGAGAAAATAAGAAATTCCAATATTTAAAAATTAAAAAATTCCTAGATTTAAAAATTAAAAGATTCTAAGATTTCAAAACTGAAAAATTAAAAAATTCCAAGATTAGAAAATTTCAAAATTCCAAATAAAAATTCTAAACCTGAAGCAAACGTGGATAAAAAACACGATCAACGATCTCATCGCATAATAAAATTTTTTACCGGGAATATAAAATATTTCGAGTGAGAATATGCAAAAGGGTACCACAAGGATTGGCAC
Organism: Ctenoplectra terminalis; assembly: GCA_019453375.1. Classification (NCBI taxonomy): domain Eukaryota; kingdom Metazoa; phylum Arthropoda; class Insecta; order Hymenoptera; family Apidae; genus Ctenoplectra; species Ctenoplectra terminalis. Next base: position 53,813 of record SMSQ01002229.1, on the reverse strand, counting down.
AAAGGTTCAAATAGCATTTGGCATTGCAGAAAAAGCAGCAGAATTATAATTTTAAAAAACCTATTTCGCATTCCATGAAAAACTACCAGCCCAATTTCAAACTCTGCTAATATTTCAAATATCTAATCAGAGAATACCAGATATTAAGCTGCGGAAAAAAAATTAATATTTAATTGTATTAAATCTTCAGAATTTTATTCCACGGTACCTTTGTCGATCATCCAAATTATATACATTTAATTAATTTTGTTTCCGCGCGAAACGAACCATTTTACACCAATTAAATATTACAAACTCTACTTTATCGACTAACTGTAATTTTCTAGGAAGAATAATTACACGATAATGCGTATAAAGTATTCACCGATAACAAAGAGTAATTTACTCTCGAATTAATTCCCTGTGAAAGGTATTACGATTCAAAGAATCGCAGGGTTGAGAAACTTTTTCTTCGTAGAAGCGATCCGGAAAAAACGGAGGAACAGAAGCATCGGTGAAAATGCGTGCTCGAACGCTATTAATCCCGCGTTTTTCGAACCTTAGGCGGAAAACTTTGCACTCTGTCGATAGAACGTTTCATGACTCATAAAAGTTGCTGCGTCGTTACCTGGTTGACTCACGTTGCGGAGAAAAATTAATACTTGTTCCACTTTTGAGCGTGTACACGTTCTACGTGTGCTGTTTACCAAGAAACCAGAGAGTTCATTGCTATAGAAATAGAGAATCTGGCAGAGAAGCTTGAACGACTTTTAACCCTTTGTTAAATTAAATCAAGCAGGCAACAAAGTTGACATCGCTCTATTTTTGCATTAAATGGCTGAATTTTATCTTTATTGTAATTTATTATATTGCTAATAAAATTCTATCGAAACGGTATCTCAAAGAATTGATCATCTAGCAAACATCTTAATGATAATTCTACGATAAATCCAAGTTCGAAATCAGTTAAAAAAGAACAATCTAAAATAAAACAAATAAAATCCTATAATACCAAACATCTGAAAATTTAATTCACAGTATCTCAAAGAATTGATTATCTAGGAAACATCTCAACGATAATTCTACGATAAATTTAAATTCCAAATCAGGAAAAAAGAAACAATCTAAAATTAAACCAATAAAATTCTACAATACCAAGTATCTCAACGATAATTCTACAATAAATCCAAGTTCTAAATAACCTAAAAAGGAACAATCTGAAACCAAACCAATAAAATTCTATTCATTGCACCAAACATCTCAACGATAATTCTACGATAAATCCAAGTTGGAAATCACCTAAAAAGGAACAATCTAAAATTAAGCCAATAAAATCCTGCAACACCAAACATCTGAAAATTTAATTCACAGTATCTCAAAGAAATAATCATCTAGCAAACACCTCAACGATAATTCTACGATAAATCTAAATTCTAAATAACCAAAACAGGAACAATCTAAAATTAAACCAATAAAATCCCACAACACCAAACATCTCAACGATAATTCAACGATAAATCCGAATTCCAAATCAGCAAAAAAGTAACAGTCTAAAACAAAACCATCATCCCAGTAGCACGTTCCATTAAACCCACCCCACAATTTTTCCCTCGAGTGTCGCAGCAACTTTCCGAAGCCATAAAACACGCAGGAAAAAAAAAAGAAAAAAAAAACAGCCCAGTTTCCAATCTTTAAAAGAACCTTACATCATCCATGCACGTTGCGCGAAAAAAACGGTCGAGACAGCCCAACGCGTCAGAGGCTTCAAGAAGCAAGGAAGAGGGAAGAATAAAAATAAGAAGCAGAGGAGGATGATCGAGAGGGCACGGAACAAATGATATTATTTCCCAGCCACGTACAGAGGCGGATAATAGCGTGGCGAGGCAAAACAGCTCCTCGTGATTGCCGATCGGCTTACGAGGACGAGACTTAAAAGCTCGAACGAGAATCAATTGCATAAGCCTGTAAGGCGTTAGAGGAGTAAGCCGAGCGTGCGCAGGGCACGTGATATTGTTGAGCGAGCCTCTCGTTGCACGTTCCAAGCGTTTCCACGTGCCCACGATTGACTACAGAATCGTTTCAATCTTGCCTTTTCTTAATATTTTTTCTTTTTTTTTTTTATCCTTTTTCTTCTTCTTGTAATTCTTTGCAAAATCTTGCGGTAACAGCTTCAGGGGTTCTGTAGATATTAAATTTTGATGTTAGGGAACAACGTGGACCGATTCGACGAAGGAACCGAACTTGAATCCGATGCAATTGGATGTTAAAATACTTTCCATGATTTTTTGTAAAATGGCACTTGGATCTGTTTAACATTTTTTTGAACGTCAAATTTCTATTTATTTTGAAGAGAAAGTTAATTTAAATTTATCCCAATCCAGTTACTTTCTGTGATTCTTTATGAAGCGATGCTAGAATGTCTGCAACAATTCTGGGAAAATAAAGATTTGATAATATCAACGACCTCGATTGATCCTATAAAGAAATAGTAACTTAAGTTCTATCTAATGCAGGAAGTGCTTGAAATTTCCTGAAAAATCGTACCACGATCTCTTCAACGAGTCGTCAAACATCAGACCTTAAAATTATTAACGACTATTAATCAATCTCATAGAGAAAGTTAATTTAAACCCACCGCGATTCATTTACCTTCTATAATTCTTTGTAAAATAATACTGAAATCTTTTCAACAATTTTCCAAACATCGAGTCTCAAAATTATTAATAACAATTAACCAATCTCATAGAGAAACTTAATTTAAACCCACCACGATCCATTTACCTTCTACAATTAATTCTAAAATAATACTAAAACCTATTCAACAATTCTCCACACATCGAGTCCCAAAACTCTTAATAACAATTAACCAACCCTACAGAGAAACCAAATTTAACCGCACCACGATCCATTTACCTTCTACAATTCCCCGTAAAACAATACTGCAATTCTTCAACAATTTTCCAAACCTCAGATCTCAATCTTACTCCTCATCAACCAACCCTACAGATAAACCCACCTCAACCCAACCCAATCCCCATATCTGCCCAAAAACAAACAATTATCGTTCGTAAAATACTACAATCCCTTCAACAGTTCTCCAAACATCAAACTTTAACGTGACACGAACAAACATCAAACCAATCCGACAAAGAACGAGCATACGCGATTAACCAGTTCACGTACCAGTAAAACCTCTATTTATTCCATCGAGACGATAAATATTATTTAATAGAACCGTCTCCTCTCTCTCTCTCTATCTATCTATCTATCTATCTATCTATCTCTCACACACACACATAATCATTCCAAGAATCGTGTGCGTTCGCGCGCACGTTTGCACCGGTTAAAAAACACAGGCGTAAAAAGACAATCGATATCGATCGGGCAGCCTCTCCTCGGCTGGTTCTCGATTGAAACGCGAATGGCTCGACACGATTCTCAACGTTACTCGATTCGAGCAAGGGGGATACGATTGTTTTTTGCCGTTATAACGTCGACGCGAACGACACTTCGCGGTCCCGAGCCCGACATCCGAGCCAATTATACGGAAAACGTCGTAGGAAAAAGCGACTGGCGTTCCTCGACTCTGTTCCCCGTCGCCTGGTAACACTCGACCAACGACAGATCGATGGATCGAGCTGGTTTCTTTTTTTTTCTTCTTTTTCTGTTTTTTTTTCTTTTTTTTTTTATTCCTTCAGAGTCGAGACTAGCTTTGGCTTTGGAGAAAATTAATGTGGTATTGTGGTACTGATAGTTTGTTGCTGTTACGGATGGTCGTGTCTTCTTTTCTTTGTTTCATTTTTTATTTTATTTTATTTTATTTTTTTAATGTTATCGGATTGCGGCTTTTGAAAAAAATTCATATTTCTCGGGAGTACCACTTGGATTGAAAATTATTTCTTGGGATATATGAGGTATTGTAATTTGGATTTTTTGTGCATCTTGAGAAATTTTGTGTGAATGTATTAAAATTTGTCGTTTGGTTGTTCCATATTGGTTTGAATCTAACTCAAATCTAACCCTTGGCTACGCAAATTTTTTTATTAAAATTAATTATGATGTATTTGAAGTTTAAAAAGTAAATTGTACTTATATAGATAATTTTAATTTTGATTTAGTTCCCGCTATTTTATTGGAGAATATGTTAAAAAAAATTTCGTATGATAATTGTTACTTTAAATTATAATTACGTGTTCATGGACATCGTTAGATTATGAATTAAGCATTCGATAAAAATTTCCAAGATCTATTGAATATTATTTAGCCAGAAATTAAAGCTGACTTACTTCGGAAGAATCTTTATAAAAAACGAATGAAGTACCAATCAATAATTAATTCCAGAATGCTACTAAAATGTTACAGCTTCAATTAACCTCTTCATAACGTCGCTTTAACGAGCACCGAAAATATCCTTAATTACCAAAGATAATTATCAAACGATTATATACGAAGAACGTTCGTTTAATTTTCAATTATTCCCTTTATCAACCAAGCACTACACCACAGTTCACTGACTGCAAAAAAAAAGGAACAAGAAAATTACTTAAAAACGTATCGCGGTTACGGGGTGAAACTAACCAACGAAGAAACTCACCCCTTTCCTTTCTTCCAGCGTTATTATCTAACCGCGTACCCGGCGAGGTTTTAAAACTTCTTATCGCTCGTTTTGCTAGCCAAACTCACGCCTAAAAAAAAAAGCACTTACTTTCTTCCCCGGCGGTTCGTTTTACGCCGTTTCTGACCGAACTAGCGCGAAACGAGGAAACAGCTCGTAAACACGGATAAATATGCTCCCCTGACGCGAATCGCCATTTCGCCGGGAGAAAACTTGTTTAATTGATATTATACCGTGTTAATGATTCTTTAATTCGCGAACGAAGCTTTGAGATTTTTTTTTTACGATTTTCTACTTTCCAATTAGGGGTGAGATCGAACAAAGTCTTGAAACGTGCGACTTTTATAGGTTCATGTCGTATTTTAGAGGATTTGTATATTTTATAAACAATTTTCAGCATTTTTTTTCTAGTTAGATAATTAAATTGGTGTTATGTATTGATTGGGATTTTTTCCTGAATTTTTTAAACGACGCTGTTCATATTTCTTCGCCTTATTAGTTAGGGGTGAGATTGAAAATGTAGGATTTTTGTATTTTCTGTTTTAGGAGATATTTATGTTTCATACGCATTTTTTAAAAATGCAATTCTTATTTCTTTGAATTATTAATTAGGGATGTGATTGGAAATGTAGGATTTTTATATTTTCCCTTTAAATACGCATTTTTCCCTTTTTTTCTAGTTAAATCAGTAATCTGATATTAAATATTGATTTTTTAAAAATGCAATTCTTATTTCTTTGAATTATTAATTAGGGATGTGATTGGAAATATAGGATTTTTATATTTTCTATCTTAGGAAATATTTAGATTTCATACGCATTTTCCCCCTTTTTCTAGTTAAATCAGTAATCTGATATTAAATATTGATTTTTTAAAAATGCAATTCTTATTTCTTCCCTGTTCAATTAATGGTAAGATTAGAAATGTAGCATTTAAATATTTTCATATCCCACTCTGAGATTCCTATATCTTACAGACATTTTTTATTACAGCTTCATATCACGTATTAATTTTTTAAAGATGCAATTCTTATTTCTTCACCCTTTCAATTAACGGTAGCATAAAAAAAAACAAAAATACAGGATTTCTCTATTTTTTACATTTCCTTAAAAACTAATCAACACTATCAATCCATCCAATAAATAACAAAAACTTTTTTAAGAAACAAAGAATGCAAGGTTAAAAAGTAACAACAATAAAGCAAGACACGTTTTAACTACCAAAATATGAACATAATTAAAAACAGTTCTACCAGAAGTCTCAAAATAAAATTACGAATATTAGAAAATATTCTAAAACATATTTTTTAAAACACCAACTCAAGAATCATCGATAGGACAAAGTCACCCCTTATATACACACCGTTGAAGAATTCATGGCGGCCATAAACGAAGAAACGACCAAGAGGTCGCATCCCGAACAATTATCGAGCGATTTCGCTCGCCTGAATTCACAATGAAGGTTGTCGGCGAGGAATTATGAGGTAATCGTAATTTGCATCGATTCTAAACATCTTCGATCGTAAATTATCTACGCATTCTGCTAATCCGGTCGACCACGTAAAACGCTTCGTTGATTCGACTGTCGCCTCGATCGACAACCTGTTTACGCAAATCGTTTGATGCTTCACTTTTTCCTCGTCCTTTTTTTATCACCATTACCGTGTTGATTTCATCGTTAAATGCTAATTAATTCTTTCCACGCGTATCATCGATGAGATTTGAATGAATTAGAATAAAGTATTGTTGATCACTTTTTTTTCTTTTCCTTTTTTTTTTAAACACTAAAGCGATCAAACGACCGGTTCGTAATTTCTTTACTTAAATTTATTCTATTATTAACGGTGCACTTTTGAATATTTTCTGTGATTTGACGACATTATTTATAGGATGACCTAATATTATTGTAATTTCTTTGATACGAACAGATATACTTTGATCGTCGGTGGTTTTAGTGTCAATGTTGACTCCCACAGTTTTCGTGAAGTTGAATATTTATAACAATAAATATAGGTGATATATTAAGTTCAGTTCGACCAGGTTCAGTTCCATAGTTCACAGTGCTGATGTGTACAATGTTTAATAATCAATAATCAGTTCTTAGTTCTTAGTTCTTAGTTCCTTAATTCCTCGATTCTTCCAAATAGTAACAGTCACAGTTCTTAAATACTAGACACCCTCGTCAGGTGTGACTTCGCCAAGAGGGTGGGAGGCATGCTATGTCCAATCAGTTAAAAATTCTGGCGTTAAGAGAGGTGGTCAATGTCACGCCCTCAGAGTTTGTGCGTCAGTTCTGTCAGGTAGGTTCGGAAGTAACGGTGTCAGAAAGTAGCAGCTGAAGTACACGTGCGTCAATTCTTGGTAAAGATTAGGATAAGGCACTTTGCTACTGAGCAGAAAGCGACGAACATCAAAATATTCGCCAGTTTCTAGGTCGTAAACTAATAACATGCCGGATGTGAAATTGACCATTCTAAAAAATAGCTAGGCTTCGTCCGTATCATAAATTAAGTCGTTAACTGTCCTTACCGTCAACAATTATTACTTACTCCTTACCCTAACAGTCAATACCGATAAGAGTTCTCGATGCTTGAAAATAACCTTCTTTAAATAAAAGATCGACCCCTGTCTCTGAACAGTTCATGAAAATGCGATTCCAAGTATCAACCAATCAAACTTAACCAGAATCTTGCCCCCGTTCCAAACACGAAGCTTATCCCGGGGTAGGATCTAGATCGAAAAGTCGGTTTTCTTGAGCCAGCAACTCTTTCACAGAGATAGTAACGCGTCTTTCTTCAGTCAACAGCAAAGATACTCTCTCGATCAGTTTTCCCACTGTTCAACAGAATCGAGTCCGTTGCCTTCTCTTCTTCGAGATAATATCAACATTTACGAAGCACTCGAGCAGTTCTCCAGGATCCAGGAAGCACATGATCCGGTAAACTTCCGCGTCAACACACCCGGAAGAATGGAACTGAACGATACACCTAAACGGATGTGAGCGAGGAGTTGCGAAATCTTGCGGTATTAACGAAAATTAATCCTGTCGTAGTCTTCTTGGTTTAGTCGCTAGGTTCTCGTTTATCGAAGCATTCTTCGCACCCTTTCTTCCAAATTTTTATTCTTCAATTTATCAAACATCCGTAAACTAATTCGCGATTGCATAAAACTCTGAATCTTCTTCCATTTTCCTCCATTTCTCCCGTTCATTTCATTCTCCTTTCTTCGCAGTTTTTTTAAACCGTTGTATGAAGTATTCTTGAGGAAGACAAAAATTCTGCACATCCTTTTCTTTAAATTTTGATTCTTGTGTTGATTAAAAATTCGCAAATTTTTATTTTTGTATTTATTAAAAATTGGCAAATTTTTATCCTTGAATTTATTAAAAACTCGCAAATTTTGATTCTTTCATTTATTAATAATTCGCAAATTTTTATTCTTGTATTTATTAAAAATTCGAAAATTTGTATCCTTGTATTTATTAAAAATCCTCAAATTTTTATTCTAGAATTCATTAAAAATCCGCAAATCAATTCACAATTGTGTCAAACTCCGGAACCGTCTTCCACTTCCCCCATTGTCTTCATTCTCCTTTCTTTACAATTTTTCTCGACCATCGCATAATGTGATCCTTTCTCATAAATCTTTGTTTTTCAATTTATTAAAAATCCTCGAACCAATTCACAATTCCATTATTGCCAAAAGCAACGACTTCCATTCACCCCCATTTCTTTTCCTGTCCTCTTACAATTTTCTTCGGTGCCCCATGAAATATTCTTAAAAAAAAGAAGAAAAAAAATAGAAAACCAAAAATGGAGACGAAAAAAGTAGGCTCGGTCATCCATCACGGCTCTCATCAGCCGCTGTTAACTGATCCACTTCAAAAGGTACACCAATACCGGCGCCCGATTGTGCAACTATGTGCGCCGCTGAAGAGAAGCAAACGAGCGGTCATGACAAGATTGATGTGCATTTTCGGTGCACCGACGAATAATTGATTTTCGAGTCGACCAACGATCTCGATCATCCTGCCAGTCGGGAGATGGACGGGCCTCGCGATCTGCATCGTATATTACCAGCGGGGTCAGCGAAGGGGTGGGTGCCGAGGGGGTGGAAAAAACTACTGCATATTTGTGCTCTATCGTTTCTTTCGTTTCCGATTTTGCTTCGATTTATTATTTTTTTTCCTAGTAAAATAAATTTTCATTAAACTTGTCCGCATTTTGTACTCTTACTGCACCAACTTTCGAAGTATTTCTCAAAATTGTAATACTTTATCTTCAACGCCTTAAATTCTTTGAAACGTGTCTTTTTAATTTAATAGTTTATTTTCTGAAAAAATCTGGTGTGTTTTAATAAATAAAAATATGTATATTTGGTTCGGAAAATCTGAATTACTGTAATTTATTGGTGCAACGAAAGTAGTTAATTGTAGTAAAAGTGGAAGTTTAAAAATTTTTTGGTAAGTTTCTGATTTATTCAATTTGGTTAAAATTCGTCTAGAAAAGAGTGATAATAAAAAATATGTACGTTTGAGAAATCTAAATTACTGCAATTTATTAGCGACTAAAACCTAACTAATAGTAATAAAATTCTACGTATAATATAATAACGCATGAAAGTTCAACAATTCTCCTATAATAAATTTCTGATTTATCCAATTTAGTTAAAACTCGCCTAGAAAAGAGTGATAATAAAAATATATATATACGTTTTAATAATCTAAATTACTGCAATTTATCACAAAAATCCAACGAATCGTATCAAAACTATACACACAAAATACAGTAAAGCATGAAAGCTGAAAAATCCACCGATAATAAATATCTGATTTACCCAATTCACATGAAATTCCCCTAGAAGAGAACCATCTCTCCTCCTACGATATTCCATTTACTTGAACTAAAAGAAACTCATCTGAAATTAAACTCAAAAATTGCTCTCAAAGCACAATACAGCCCAGGACACCCATTACACCGAACAACGCCGAAAGGGAAACAAAAGATACAAAGATCATCATCCAGCGATCCCCATCCTCATCAAACATTAACAAACGTAGAAGCCAGAATCGTAGAAAGAGCTCAGAAATCTACAATTTCCTCGGAACGTATCCACGGTACGTAGTTTGCCTCGTTCCAGCGACAGGAAGTCGAGAATACCTGATAAACCGTCCTCGATAACCACGCTGCAACTCGCGCGTTACGTGGATCTCCGCGCTCGCATTCATATTTAAATTCAATTTCGTCTAGACGCGCCGGCTCCGAATAAAGGCTGGCCAAGTGTCGCTGGCTCGAGAGCAACTTTGACGAATGAATAACGCTGCATCAAAGAATTCGCCCTTTATGAATTAGCCAGCTCGACGAACAGTCCTACGCTACTGGAGACTGCTGGAATCATGGATCGTTGGAATATAATAGGTTTTAGGAACAGTTTGGGGTTGGGAGAACGAGGATTCCATTGGTTCTTGGTAGTTATACTATTTTTAGGCGATTTTGAAGAGGTTTGTTGAGTTTTTAAGATTATACGTTGACTTTCGAAGGGGTCTATTGGGTTTTTGACATGGCTTGTTGGATTCTTAGAAGTGGGTGTTAATCTTGGAAAAGTTTGGGGGTTCTTGTAATGGTTTGTTGGTTGCTTGGAATAATTTGTTGGGTTCTAGAAGTGATTTGTAGGTTTCTTGAAATGATTTGTACGTTTCTTGAAATAATTTGTTTGGTTCTTGAAATGGTTTGAACGTTTTATGAAATAATATATTTGATTCTTGAAATAATTTGTTGGGTTCTCAAAATGGTTCGTACGTTTCTTGAAACAATTTGTTAGGTTCTTGAAATGGTTTGTACATTTCTTGAAATAATTTACCGGGTTCTTGAAATGGTTTACAGGTTTCTTGAAGTACTTTGTCGGGTTCTTGAAATAATTTATTTAGCTCTTAAAATGGTTTGTCGAGTTCTCGAAATGGCTTGTTGAGTTCTTTAAACGGTTTATTGAGTTCTTAAAATGGTTTATAGGTTTCTCGAAATACTATGTTCGGTCCTTGAAACAATTTCTCGTATTCTTCAAATAATCCGTTAAATTCCTGAAATAATTTATTCGATCCTTAAACTAGTTTGTTCCATTCCAGATTCTCCTCACCAGAAAAAAAAAAAAAAATATAAGAAATTTTCAGCAAGACATATTTCTGGTTTGTTAACACCAGAACCATAGAACTCAAAATAATAACTATTTAAAAAAAAAAACGATATAAAAACTTTGTTCATATTCGTCACAGAGACACACGAAAAATTCGTAAATTTATAGAACTCGCATAAGAAATTACAAAGCAGTCGTTCCGACCACTTCGGTAGCTCCAGTGTTAATATATCCTCTGATTTCAACCCCCCAGTATATTCCAGACAATAAGAATTTCATAGGTCTGTAATACCGTGAATTATAAACCTTCTATAACTCACAGATGAGAGAAAGGGGAACGTGGCCGTGCCAATTGGATTGGGTCTTATCTCTCGAATGAAAAATGGAATGGGTACAGACGGACCAGGTCCGGGAAATTTCGGCCAAACAAGAACCGAATATATCATCCACGTTTTCTTTCGCCAACGTGGGGCTCGTTCCATGATTTAACGTTCGATTCGATATTCTATCGTAATTTAACGCTGCAAGAGTTGGCTTAATGGAACCTGTGCTTTAAAATTTTTAGACATAATTTATATCGCTGTTTATTAACTCTTTCACCGATCTTATCGGCAGGGAAAAAGATTGTACACTTTTATGGAAAAATCTTCGTTTGAAAAGAAAAAATTAATCTTCCGTTCAACATTTTTCTTATTAAACCTTTGACATTATTTTTTATCAGGTCGGTATACATGAAATGTAGTTTCTTTTATATTAATTCTTTGCTCTGTAACAACGAGTCACACTCGTGGCGCCGATTCTGGATAAAATATAATAAAAACACACAATATTTATGACAAAGTTCAATTTTAGCTTCAACTGTGATTTAAATTTACAATATTGAAAATTAGCAGATACGAAATACGTGCAATATTTTAATAATTTGCGTTTGACAGAGTGTCAAACACGTGAATAACTATTGCTGATACGTATGAATATTGAAGAAATTTTAAGCCAAGGGGTTAAGTTTCAATTTGAGAAATTGTTTGGGAATAAAAAAAATCTGGAAAGGGAATTTTTTAATTTTTGTAAATATTGAATAACGAAATGAGAAATGTATAAAAACGATTGTATAAAAATTATTTTAATTAAATATGCGTCAAGCTGATACATTTTATTCGTGTTGCATCATCGGTAAAACTCGGAACAAATTATTTAAACAATTTTTAGAGGCTTTTTTAACGAATTGAAATGCAGAAGAAGAAACTAAATGTAATATGAAATATATATTTTATCAACAGAGATTGTATTCGCAACAATTTTCAGAGTTATCTGAGAAAAATCAGAAACGGCGGACTATTTTATAAATTAAATTTCAACTGTAAACGTGAAAAAGAATGGAAAGATATCTCAATTTGAAACGATGGTGTAGATTGTACGACTAACGGCACAGAATTTTTGTAATTTTCTTTTCTTTTTTTTTTTCTGGAAACTCGTTAGAAATCTCTTTTAGAGAAGGGTTGCGATGAACTCGGCTGGTAGAAGTTCGGAAACGATGCGTAGTTTCCTTCAGACCCCCCCTTCAACCTCGCGGATCCCAAGAACCATTAAAACTAATTTCTGTTTTTCCCTCAGGAAACTCCTAGTTTTACGACACGTTCGTCAATAAAAACAGTGGAACGGAAACGAAAATTTTAAACTCTAAACGGCGAACCTTAGGTTCCTCCTGCTAGGATGCTATTAACTCTGGCTAACACATGCTGATCGTAAAAAGAAAATTCTTTAAATAAACTAAACCAACGAGGAACAAATAATAGTTAATGTATAGTAATATCAATTTACTTTTCTTAATTTAATTATTTTCTCTTCGTCGAAGTTTCAGTGTTAAGATAAAATCCAGATATTAAAAAAAATGAACAATCAATACAATTACAAATATTCATCTTAAGTTTTTTACACCAACTCGAAATAAAATAAAAAAAAATAAATAAAATGAAAATAAAATACTTCCAATTTACAACCGAATTGTGGAAAGAAAAAGAAAAATTTGGTGTAAATAAAATATACTACATGTTAAATAAAACAATGAAAAAGTTTGTATTAACATAAAATCTCGATATTAAAAAAAAAAGAGCAATCAACACAAACTACCTTACTTTCCCTTCAAAATAAAATACTCGCAATTTACAACCGAATTGTTCACACAAGAAGAAAAGTTTGGTGTAAATAAAATATATTAAATCCTCATCATAATATGTATCATAAATTATACGTATATGTAAATAAAACAACTTGTGGAACAAACAATCTATTCTATCCAATCTACCGTGTCGCTTCCGGAACTTCAACTTACGAAATGGCGAATGTTTCTCGAGAAACTCGAGGAATTCAAGCTTGGAAATTCTAAAGGACAAGGAGACGCGCGTATTTTAAGCGTGAACTACAGTTTCCTGCGTTCGCCCATTCTATCGATCGCGCAATTACACGAAACCATTATGGTATCGTGAATGCGTAACTAGAATCGATTCGGAAAACGAGTGTGGCGCTCGGTACCCGCGCCATTTTGACTGGCGCGCTTCCTCCAATGAAATTATGCGCTCCGACCGAATGCGATTTACTCGCGACGTTCACTGCACGATTTAGCCGTGAATTTCTGTCGAAGAAAATCCGAATCCAGTGGTAACTTCGGTAACGCGATCGTGCGTCTTTCAGAGAGCGTATTTCGTTAGAATATTCGGAAAACGAGAGAGAAATTTTCATTCATAAAGAGAATTGCTTGGTTTCGCGAGAATATTTAAAAAAAAAAAGATTATTTAAATAACGTACAGTGTCTACGAAAGGTATTTTTATTTGGATTAAATGAAATTTAATTCAATTAAACGATACAAAATATAATACACTTGGACTTAATTACTCGGAGGACTCAATTAATTCTAAAATAAACACAATGGCGTGGAAACGCATTTTTAGTCACAGTTAATTGCCACAAATGAACCGGATCGCAATTAGCGTTCGGGCGTAAGTTCACGGTCAGTGTTCTAAAAGAAACAAAAAAAATAAAAAAAACAAGGAATCACTATTTTCCGCTGGAAACAAAAAATGCACGCGTAAAAAAGAACGAAAAAGGAAAAAGACGAAGAAGAGAAGAAGGAAGCGGACAGAAAGTGGTTCCGAGCCTAGCGCGGAGAAAAAAACGAACTTTCACGAGCTTTTTCTCGTTAGCGTTCGCGTAATTAACGCTTTTTGCGCGAGCGCGGACCAATCGGGACCGATGCTCTCTGCCGGCTGTTTGCACGCTTTATTGGATTTCAGAACGCACCGCACCGGAATGAAAAACCGGTCTGCGGCCAGAATTAATCCGGCCAAGCGTTCTCATTGTTCCTTACGCCGGCGAATCTGCAAACGACCATGAGTTCACCAAGGGGACAAAGGATGCTCGTTTTTTTTTTTTCGGAGCTGTCTAGCAAGGCTGTTTTTTTTTTAAATCGCAAAGTTTTGTTTGAAAAAAACAGAGAAGCTTCGGATGGTATTATTCTTGCCGTGCGAAATTTGGATTCCCGGAAAAAAAAAGGAAATAGTTTTCGGTTGACGAAAGGGTTGATTCGAACCTGGAAGATCCGAATGAAATATTCGCGAATGAATTTGAAAATGAAAATTATGGGGTTAAAATTGGATCGTGATTCTCGTAATATGGATTCCGGAACTCGTTCAAGGGGACGGCTGCGCTTAATCGGCCATTTTGCAACCCTCTGCGCTCGAGAGAGGCGAGAAAAAATATCGCCCTAAAATATTACGAGAAAAAAAAATTCGAAAGCTTGAAGTTCGATAGCGAGTCTCTCTTGCGATGTAAAATAAAATGGAGGTCTTCGTTGTTGCCGTTCGAGTTGCTGCGTCGATCCGAGCGGCGAGCGAGAGTCGCCTCCCAAAGAATTGATAAGTTTGGCGACGGTACGATTCGGAATCCTCGTGCGAACTTTGAATCGCGCGGTAGACGCGTTCTCCACGATTGTTGGACTCTAGCTAACGGTCGGATGTGCTCTAGCGAGTAACTGTATCGGAGCGAGGAGGAGAGGCCGCTACGTGCTCGCCAAGAGGTTACGTGCGCTTAGCCGGGAACACGTACGCGTACGTGCGGAACACGCGAGAAGCCCGCAAGACACACGCCGCAGGAATTACGCGTCCGGATGCCACTGTTTCGATGCTCGGAGTCTTTTCCTACTCGCGCCTCGTTGTCGTATTTTTATTCCGAAATTTTCTAATCGGGAAAAAGGTGACTGGTATCGGGAAAGCGTCTTGGAATACTCAGGGGTGAACGATTTTTAATTAGGAGAACTTTAGTCGGATCGTTTAATTAATTGTTCGTAAACAGTTTCTATTTTCTGTTCGTGATTCTATGTTTTTATTTTTGATACCGTTGTGAATATCTGTGGAAAAAATTAAGTTTTATAATTATAATAATATAATTATAATAATATAATGATACGAAAGAATTTTTGTTACGATGGTATACGTTTGACTCGACAATTAGCTGTTGTCATACAGAATAAGAATAGGAAAAGAAAATTACGTTTATCGTAAAAGAGTCTTGTAATAATATTTATCGGATTTGATAATTAACCATTCCTGAGTAATCTTTGTTTTCATCCCTCAATTTTACATTTTTGTATTTAATATAGGAATATTTTTGAGAAAAAAAAATCACCTTTCATCACAAAAGTGTTTTCCAATATTAACGAATATATAACACAAAACACAATTTTTAATTGTGAATTAATAATTAATCATTCCTATTCCCACCCCTCAATTTTGCATTTTTGTATCTAATATATGAATATCCTTGTGAAAAAAAATTACCTTTTATCATAAAAGAATCTTCTGATACTAACAAACATAAAATACAAAACACAATTTTAAATTATGACCTCCATAATTAATTCTTCCTAGACAACCCCTATTTCCACCTGTCGATCACATTTTTATCTCCAATATCCCAATACTCCTCCGAAAAAATAAAATTACCTTCCATCACAAAAGAATCTTCTGATACTAACAAACATAAAATACAAAACACAATTTTAAATTATGATCTCCATAATTAACCGTTCCTAAACAACCCCTATTTCCACCTCCCGATTCCACATTTTTATCTCCAATATACCAATACTCCTCAGAAAAAAAAAAAAAAAAATAACACCATTTATCACGAAATCGTCTTCCAATAGCCAGTTCAGCGTCACTGCGGAAAGGTTAAAAGTCGCCGGACACAAAGCCCTTATAAAAGACGGTCCCGGTCTGGAAAGCAGAAATGCGACAGCGATTTCCGTCGCGCGAGCTTGTTTGGGAAGCGTGTCTGGCCGTCTGCCAGCAGCGGTATCGTGCCTGTTTATTTTAATTTGTGAAGCGAACGCCGCTCGTAGCACATTGCGCCCATGCTGGCTCTCGCAATTGGCTTAAGCGGTTCTTCCGTGGTTCCGCAAAGGAAAACGACCGGGCCAACAGGAAGAGAGACGAACGAGCAATAGCGGGAACGAAAACGGTAGACTTGGAACTCTCTCTGCTCGGACTTCAACTGGACAAAATGATTTATTTGTTTGTTTGTTTAGGGGCGGATGGTTTAGCGCGTCGGCGAGACATTAGGGGATGTTTGCTAAAGATTATGGACTGGAATTTATGTACGCGAATTAGTGGAGATCGGAACAGCATAAACGGACTCGTCGAGGTCCTCTTTCGCTTCGAAATTTTTTTTATCGAGTCTTTTGTTGAATTTCGAGCTGTTTCTTACGATTGTTAAATTTGGGGAGAGATTTAATAATTATCAAATAATTATCAACTTAGTTGTAAATTGAAAAGAATTTTGATAAAATTTTTCTGTATCGAAAAGGTGCGAATTAAAAAGAATCAAAGCAAAAATTGTCCTCTTTAGGAAATTTGTAAATTAAAGAAGGATTTGGGAACAATTTTTCAGCGCGGAAAATTTGTAGATTAAAAGGGGATTTGAACCAAATTTTTTCCGCGTCGAAAACTTGTAACTTAAAAAGGAATCGGAGCAAAAATTTTCCTCTATAGGAAATTTGTAAATTAAAGAAGGCTTTGGGAACAATTTTTCAGCGCGGAAAATTCGTAGATTAAAAGAGGATTTTAACAAAATTTTTCTGCATCAAAGATTTGTAAATTAGAAAGGGTTGCAGCAAAAATTTTTGTGCATCAAAAGCTCGTAAATTAAAAAGAGTTTCAACAGAATTTCTCTGCGCCGTAAAATGCGAAATAAATATTTTCTCTTCCGCGGATAATACTTTTGATGGTTTTTCATAAATTAATTTAAGCACTCTTATCGAGGAACATTTTTTTCAAAAATAAAAGCTACAATGAAGCTCGCGTTAACTTCAAAATTTTTAGTGAAATATTTCAATAGTCCGGGAGAAGCCTTCCAAAAAATTATCATCACAATTCAAAGCCATGCTTCGTCCAAACAACAGGGTTAAGTAGCAATTATCGAGATAGACGAAGTGTCGGAAGAATGTTGGAAGCGAAAGGCGCGGCCGAAACAGCGAAATTTCCTAATTGTACGCCAAGAGTTCGTGATTGGGGTTGGTTTCGCGAACACGCGCGATTCGAACGTGCCTCCGCGTCCAAACGAACGACGCCCGTGCATTCTCCACGGTAGGCAAACGATGCAATAACCCTAATTACTTGTTCCTTTCGCACGCCACGTGTACTTTGACCGCGATGAATTCGTCAAGGGGTGAGGAGTTTCTTGTACGAACGATTAACAGTCAGTCGGTGCACGCTTATAAATTCGAAACTGTTCCATTCGAGCTGATAAAAGGAGAAGGATCGTGTTTATTTCGTATGTTTCATGGAATTTAGAGAAACGCGAATTATTTGTAGGATAACTATTTTTGGAATCGAAGTGGATGGTTGAAAAAAGGGGTAAGCTTATGTATTCGGTGTAATTTAAGGAAATATTAATTTTCGACGGTAGAACTATTTTTATAGTCGAAATATAGATAGGANTTTTCTTCCGACGATTCGCGAGCTAAATTCTCAAAAATATGCTATCGCGAGATTCCAAGCTCCACGGTTCAAGGGACGAATAATAAGCGGGCAGGAAATTCGAAGCACGCGAGGCTCGCATCAGTTAGGGGGTTAAAAACGCCGCGGCTCAGGACGTACACGTCCGCGAATTAAGCGGTCTGAGGCCGCTGAAATCCGCTTCGAGATTTCTGGGCCGCGATTGCGATGCGCGCGGAATATCTCCTCGGCCGAGAGGGAAACGGTGAAATTTTATCTCGGTCCAGTGATCGGACGAACTTGACGACTTTTGTCTTCGCGGTGAATCGTGGGACCAGGCGCGTTCGACCAACTTCCGCGAGGGTATGTTTTATCGCGAGGTCAAATATCTTTTCGAGGAGCAACAGTTATAGCAGATCCTATTATCGGTATTATCGCGATGAAAAAATTTAATTTATCAATTGTGGTACGGTTAAATCTTTTGGTTGGAGGAGAATTAAATAATCACGCGTTATGGTGTTAAAATGAATAAATTTTGAAGATATGAAACGGCTCGGNTATAGTCGAAATATAGATAGGAGAAAATTTCTTTTTAGCAATTAAAAGCTGAGTTTTTCTTTTTTTTTTTAGTGGTAAGTTTTAAGTTCTGCAAATAAGTTAGAAGCGATGAGAAATGGAATTCCACTACTTCTACTGAAACTGTCATTTATTTAAAAACTTTGGTTATTAAATTATAATTTTTGTATATGGTTAGAGATAAGGGTTTTAGATTTGAAATTTTTCTTTAAACGACTGCTTCAATTTTTTACGAAGCTTTATATCGCGAAATTAATCGTTAGAATTAATTACAGTTTCTCGTTTTGACTAAAATATTTTTTAACCAATAATTTCTACAAACGCACTAGCTGCCATTACTATAATGGTATAGTAATAAAATTTAATAGTACTGTGATAAATAAATAAAATTAAAAAATCTAAATACACGAGCGTGTAACTTTTAAGTCACATGATGCTATAGAGACTTAATACCTTTAAAAATGCGTCAAAAATAAATAAAAAAGAAAAAAATTATTAAGACCGTATAACAACCCCTTCTATGAAAAATAATTTTTATTCGGAAAAATTATTTCTCTCGCTTTTATAATTTCGAATCAACACTAGAACCCCCAAAATGTTCAAAATGACCCATTCGTAATTTTTTATACAAATTTTATAAATCAACTACAATGCCTTCGATTTTCTGTTAAAAATATAAATAAACTTTTGTCTCAGTTGCATTGCATATTATTTTATATACCTTCCGCTTCGATTGCTTCGGTAGAAATAAGTATACTTTAATCGTGGGTAGTCGCAGTGCTAGAAACGGTAACATTGATCGATCTATCACGTATTTACTGCCTTTAACTCCGAAACCGATTTTCATCCCTCCAATGATTTCACCCCTAACAGTGTCCGGCAGAGGAGAAACGAATCTACTATTCCCAAGCGAGGGTACAGGTCAAAAATTGACTTGTAAAGTAGACGAAACGACTTTGTTTCACTTCGATCAACTTTTAATACGGTATCGAACAGGGTGGTCGACTCGGTACATAAAGAATACACTTTTCATTTACTTGCTGGTAGGAACGTTTCGAACAATAGAGAAGTCGATCCAAGCATCTTGGCTTTTATCCCAAAAAGTACCGACAGATTGGAAAGTTTACGAGTAGAAAAGGAGGAGGAAAGATTTTGGCTGGATACTTGTAAAATTTAGGAGGATAATACCTTTTGTTTTCGAATCTAGAGAGATACTGAAAATTGTTTTATTCCAATATGGTGCGCGACCGTATTTATTTTCAAATTATCTTCACAGATTTTAAAATTCTAAACGTGGAAATTAAATTTTTTCAGATATCTATAGCTACTTATTTTTTATATATCTGTTCCGAAAATTAGACACGAGTGAAAATTGTTTTATTCCAATATCATAGGCGATCGTATTTATTTTTAAATTATCTTCTCCACAGATTTTAAAATTCTAAACATAGAAATTAAATTTTTTCAGGTATCTATACCTACTTATTTTCTACATTTCTGTTCTGAAAACTAGACATGATTGAAAATTGTCTTATTCCAATATTGTACGCGATCATACTTATTTTCAAATCATCTTCTCCACAGATTTCAAAATTCTAGACATGGAAACTAAATTTTTTGAGATATCTATACCAACTTATTTTTTACATATCTAAAACTTGAAGTATCGTTTAAAAAAGAAATATATTATAAACGTTTACTATTTTTATTTATTACGTCCATTTACTTCGTTAAAAAAAGAAAAGAAAAAGGAAAGTATACTAACGAAAATATAAAATTTAACATAAAACATAACTTCCGAAGAAAATTACATATCTCGCCATAGCGGCGCCAATGAATTATTATACCAATACTCCTCAGAAAAAAAAAAAAAAAATGAATTTGCCTAAAAAAAAAAACAAATCACAATCCGAAAAACCACCCGAGAAGCACAATACGAAAATCGTATCGTATCAAAGTAACAAGTTCTCAGTGGGCTCGTTGAAGCGAATTTTATTTCCGTCGGTTATCCAGTCGTGAACGAACCTGGGCCAGCTTCTTTCTCGCTGGACGGATGATTTTCTTGGCCGGTTTCGCGACTCTGAACCGGAAAGAGGGGCAAAAGTGCACGACGGTCACGAGTCACGATTACGGAGTTGCACGCCGGGCTGGTTACATCGTCACGAATTTTACCAGAGGTTAGATACACAATGGCGACTCGTTCTGGACGTCGGTCGAATCCTCTCCGTCTCTTCTTTTCTTGTTTCCTTTATTTTATCTTATTTTATCTTATTTTATTTCATTTTATTTGATTTGATTTTATTTTTCTTCCACGTGTCTATTTTTCTTCTCTTCCCCTCGGTCCGATCGGTGATTTCTTCGGAAGCAATCGTGTTTCTCGTATTCGTGAAGTTTCTTCGAAAGGGGGCGAGGATCGTTGCCTCCTTCGAGTCGACTGCTCGTCTTCACCCACTGTTTGCATTTCAAATTCCGCGATGGCTTCCATTGCCTTGTGATCCCGATTACGTTCGAGGTATTGATACTTGTTCCTCGAAGCTCGGATGCTGGTGTTTGTGTCGAGCTTCGATCGAGATTTGTTAAGGGATGGATGGATGGCATGGACGATCGTTTCTCGGGGGAAAATAGGGGCAAGGAATTGTGGAATATTTGAATTTAGATCGTACGACGTCGCTGAATATCTTTTTAATTGGACCGGTGTTCGATGACCAAACGTGGATTATCTTCGAGCTAATTCTTGTTCGATCTTCTAATTTTTCATTTCGTCTGGTTGAAAGTGTGTGTTTTAACCCTTTGCACTCGGCTGGCGCCGTTATGGCGACGTGCGCAATTTTCTTCACAGATTATATTTTTAATTATATTCTATATATTCATAGTTTAAAACATTTGCTTTGTTTTAAAATGAAAGTAAATTAAATAAATAAGAAATCGTAGACTTATAATCTTCTTTCTTTCTTTCCAGAGGAACACTCTAAGTTTTCACAATAGTCCTTTGAAACTTGAAAAGTTTACGAGTGCGAAGGGTTAACATGACACGGTTAAAACATAATAGTACAAAAATACGTGTCCTATCAAACTTTAAAATAGTTCCCGAACAATAGAATATCTTGGTATATTTTTCTCCCGTGTTTTCCACATATTTCTTACATTAAAAACAGATTTTTCTGCATTTACAGGAAATATAAACGCGTAAAATTGCAAAAAAAAAAGTGTTCAAAATGCATTTTATCTAGCGAAGTTCTATTTCTTTTCTTACCATATAAAAATCCGCAATCCAGTTACAAGAGCGCTACAGCCTTAAGAATTCAATTAACAAAAAATCTTTTCATCCCGTGACAACCAAGAGCCGAAAAATCTGCAAAATAATAATAAATAAATTTCCAAAGATATACCAATCTCTATACAATGAGAAAATTAGCGCAGAAAAATCGTTTCGAGCAAATATCTCCGCGTCGAAGCTCCGCGAATCCGCTCATTACCCAATCGATCCATCGATCCTCCATACCTCATCCTTAACGAGATTTAAATAATACGAAAGAACCTACCCGACTCCCTTGAAACAGATGTAGCCACTGGCAGGTAAGGGAAAAAGACGAAGACAGTGGCGATAAATTATGGTATCTCCAGGGCAGCAGGCGCCAAGCATCAAATTCGCGGGTTCGTAGAAAAAAAGAAAGGTCCAGAGGACGAATAAAGGGAAGAAACGAACCAAGGGTGGGTGTACAAGGGTGTACGTGTGTGTGGGTGTGTTAAAATAGAGAAAAGAAACGGTGGTCGAAAGCGACGAGGGGGTTGCAAGAAGAATCGTCGAAGCGACTCGAGGCGTGGTTCAACCCCTCTTTCTCTATTTTCATCTTCCTTCGTTCTCCCATCTCCATCTGTTTCTGCTCCTTTCCCACTGCTCCATCTCCGTTTTCCACGCAAGATTAATTTTATAGCCACGAAACGTTCGGTGAACCGGCATCGCGTGTCGCGCCGATGAAAAGGACACCCTGTATATGGCGGCCATCTAACCGGCGGAAAAAGGGCGGAAGGAAGAAACCGGGAATATTTCTTTTTGCAATCTGAACGTCGGCCGGGTTCATCGATTTTCCACATCTTTCCAGATGACGTACGACCATGATTCTCCTGTCCATTTGTCACGTTTCGAAAAATCGCACCATCGTTGCGTGTTTTGCCAGCGAGACTCTGCTTCTTTCGTGTTTAACACGTTCACCGTTCAACGGTTTTCGTGCGATAACCAGAAATTTCTGTAAAAAGTCAGATATTGCTATTTTATAGTTTACTTGGATAAATTTTTTATTCGAAACCTAGGAGTGTCTCGTGACTTATGGACGGGGTTACTTATGCGCGTGTTAATTATTCAAATCGCTGCTAAAACAATTTACCGAATATCCTTCGTGGACAAATTGTAAAGTGCATGGAAGATAATAAAAAAAAAAAAATTTTCCGACTAACCATCTATGATATACAATTACAACGAAAGTGTGTTAACCCTCTATGGCGTCATGTGACTTAGAAGTTACAGACTAATGTATCTATATTTTAAAAAATTGATTTCATTCAGTCATCGCTGTACTATTAACCCTTAGCGCTCGTTTAGCTCCGAAGACATTCTGTTTTCAACACGATTACGCTTAATTTGCAAAGATATCACACCCTGATGATTTACAAAATTAANTATGATATACAATTACAACGAAAGTGTGTTAACCCTCTATGGCGTCATGTGACTTAGAAGTTACAGACTAATGTATCTATATTTTAAAAAATTGATTTCATTCAGTCATCGCTGTACTATTAACCCTTAGCGCTCGTTTAGCTCCGAAGACATTCTGTTTTCAACACGATTACGCTTAATTTGCAAAGATATCACACCCTGATGATTTACAAAATTAAAAATTTATGTTACGTTTACGAGAGAAAAAAGGATATTTGTAAAATAAGTAAAAACAAGTACTTTCGCGAGAAAGAGTAATTTTTTTCGTTCAAAATAAAATTTCTTTTCTTCAGCGATAAAGAATCGCGCGGAGTGCGTAGAGTTAAATTCGATTACTGTATTACTGTAACGATACCGCGATACATCTATAGCAATAGTTAGTTTAAGAATTTTGAAGTCAAAGCGAAACACTCTAAACAATCATAATTTTTTCTCTGACAAGCAGACAAAATTGGAGCTACAGATGGTTAAAAAAGATTGGTACCGAAATTCCAACCCCTATCCCATCTTCGTCACCATAGAAGAGACCAGACGCAAAGACGACAGTGCAATCCTCTCGACAGCGATCGAAATCAATTCACAAGGATTCCGTGTTCCAGCGCGAATACAAACTGCAACGCGAACGAGCCGCATTGTGAGAAGAGAGTTTCCTGCTTTTCAAGCAGCGGCCCGGCCCGTTCACCCCTCGTGTACCTTTTCCGCTCGTCATAACTGACGCTAATAGTGTCTTGGAGCGGTTCGGCACCGCTACAAATTGGTCTTTCAATTCGACAACGCTCGCCTCCGCCTCTTATTATTTCCCTTTCCTCCGGCAACGTCCTTATCTTTTCACCCAAATTGCTTCGACGTCCGCGAACCTCTTCACGTAGTCGTCAGTCTGTCGATTTTTTGAGTCCAATTAAAGTCGAGCCCTGCCCCGCTCGACTATCTCTTTCTCTGGTTTCTTCTTCGCCGTGTTCTTCGCCCCATCGTCGTGCCTCTCTGTCCCGTTTTGTTGGCTTTTATTCTTCCCGTGGCGTTCTCGAGGATCGTCGCAGTCGACGACAGAGACGTTCCGACTGATTTCAGAGAGATCGACGTTCGATTTCGCGTCTCTCGCCAGAGAGATACCGATAGATTGGGCAGAGGCGTTAGGTGACGTTTTAAGGGTGTTCCTGCGAGGGTTGGTGAGAAAAACTTTTCGCGTGTTTGGTATCTTGGAATTAATAATGAATTACAGAAGTATCTTGGAAGTGTTTCGGTTTTTGGCTGTAAAAGGTTAATTTGAAATTTCAGTAACCTCTGTTTAGAAAGATAGAATTGGTAGAAAAGAAAATCTTAGCGTCGACGATGAATCGTAAAGTTATCTTGTCAGATGAGATTATACGAATTACGGTTTTGTGAATCTTTCGGATTTTTCCAGTAAATCCTAGCAGACCCTGAAGTATCTATCCGGAGAGTTTGCAGCTATAGTTTTAACTCTCTATAATTCAAAGAACTCTAAAGGAAAAGTTGATAATCCAGCCGCCTAAGAACTTAAGAACTGGGAAGACGTGCCGCCATAACCAAAAGAAACAAAGAAATTCTTCTGAAGTCATCGCTAATCCTGAGTGTACCGTAGGAATTCTCAAAATAAAATTATTAAGCCCTCTCCGAATGAAACACTTTCCAAAAAGAATGTAAAGCGATATAATTTGATTAAGAAATCGTTAATCTAAAGATTCGAAATTTATCATTTTTGTATTCAACGTTAACCACCAACCTGTACCAAAAATCGAATAAAACAAAATAATCCTCGAACCTCAAACTTCAACGCAACACGCGTATTTATCTTTCTCGCAAGCTCGTTTCCGTGACTTCCGCGAATTACCAGTATTTTTCTCGCCCCTCTGTTCCGTCGCTCACCACCAGATACGATTCATCACCGTGGATGGCCTCCTCCGCCTCCTAGATCCCCTTCCTCCGCGGAGAGAGGATGCTGCAGCGAGCATTAAGGATGCATGTATTCGTTGATCCCCGGCCAAGATACGTAGGCAATACGTCGGTGCCGAGGGGACGAGAAAAATACCCCTTTCTATTCCGGGGTGAACGAGTTCTTCCGCCAAGCGAGCCCGCGCGACCACTGTCTTCAGACGTCAACGCGATTTGTATCGCGCGGATATTGCTCGGCTAAAAAATGAAATTTCTACGGCGACTCCTCTTCCTCGCGTTACTCCTCCTCTCCGCTTTCTGATGGGATTTTTCCGAGAAACGCCTGGGATTACGGCCGGCTTTTTCAGGATCTTCTCCTTTAAGGATATTTTTCTTACCTTTTTGGGGGTGAGTTTTTTTTCTGTTTCTTTTTCCTTTTTTTTTTTTTTCTTCTTCGTTCTTTTTTTTTTTTATTTTTTTTTTTTTGTTT